>AZIM01000787.1:82506-107249 GCA_000516915.1 Ophiophagus hannah
GAGCGTATGGGATGTGCTCCAAAGATTGTAAGCCACCCTGAGTCGCCGGAGAAGGGCGGCATATAAATGTGAATTTAAAAAAAAAAGGAGAGAAGCAACCTGGAATTAAGGAGAAACTTCCTAACAGGACAATTAACCAATGGAGCAGCTTGCTTTCAGACGTTGTAGGTGCTTCCTCACTGGAGGTTTTTNGAAATGGTATAGGGTCTTCTGCTTGAGCGGAGGATTTGACGAGAAAACCTCCAAGGTTCCTTCCATCTCTATTCTGATTGTATTTACATTAGGAGCACACAAAAAAGTGCCAGACAAAGAAAAGGGTTTTTTTTGCTGAAGTGTAGCCTGAGTGGAAACCCTGAAATCTGTAATGTACATTATGATATCATGTTGCAAACTTCATTCTTTGTATTTGTGTCAGGATATCATACACAAATGGATAAAAGGTAGAGTTTGTCTCATGACACATTTTGCCATTTGCTTCTCCCATGTCAACATTCTTGTTGGAAAGTCCTAATGGCCTTTATGTCTATTACTTTAGCATTTTATAGAAGAGAAGTTCTGCACCAATTTAATTTTATAGTAATTTCCCAATTGACCTGGTAAAAGAAAAAGTCACATATGCTGGCAATAAATCAGGCTCTACAGCACATTTAATTACAGTTTCCTCCAAATAACTGTTGATGAAATAGTCAAACTGTCCCACTCCCTTGCTGTTGTCTTTCTTTGCCTGGATAGAAGTGAACATTTCCTTTTGGGGGGGCACTTTGACTCAACCACTGCAATTTTTACCTGCAGAAACATATGCATGCACACACACACACACACACACACACTCTGCCACTCATGAATGAACAGGTCTGTGCAAATCGTTTTATAAAGGACAGCCATGCAGAAATCTGAAGACTCCCTTGTTTTAGCTAGAAGTGACAAGGAAGTTTCCAATATTTTGGGTGGAATCCATTTTGAGCATTGCAAGCCTATAATTGCAGCTTGCCATCTGCTTCTTTATGTTCTGTTACTTAGTTTTACAGAGGTAAAAGGGGAGATTTTCTCGCCCTTTTGTAAACATTTCCTTTATAGAATTTATATAAAGATCTGTTCATTTGTTCATTCTGTAATTATTCATGGTTGTCCCAATTTGGCACTCCTGGATTTATTTAGACTGTATTCAGATAGTGTTACTTGAGGGGAAAAGTCCATTCCAGTCATAGTTTGATTTGTTTGCTTTTAAATTAACTGAATTAAATGGTTGAGTTCCAGTGGGATATTGAACATAAGTTACAGAATCCCATTTTAATTTAATCAAGAATAGCGTACAAACAGCCCATGAATGTGGCCATTGTGTAATCCAATGAGAAGAGAGACAGTATCAAGAGAAGCAGAATTAAAAGGCAACTTGTCTACTTTGGTGGCCTAATTCTTAAAACCAGGGATGGCCATGTATGGCCTCCAGACATTGGACTGCCTTTATCATTGGCTGTACTGGGAAAGATTAATAGGTATTGGATCATGTATTACTGCACTAGTTGTCTTAAAGTCCAACTGAAGATGAAAACAGAACAATACAAGGACAGTTGTGAATGTTTGGGGGCAAACATTTTGGCTATATGGCCCCGGAGAAGAGTCATTGTCCTGTTCTAGGTGAAGAGAAGAAGTATTACTGTAACACTTGCATTCACTTTTTATATGCTTTTGCCATAAGTTTTACTTACTGTATGTTTTTCTGTTACTATGATGAAGAATAAACTTCATGATCAAAGTAAGAACAACAGTTGGCATAAATTTTTGGGCATGGAGAGAAATAGAAGGACATAGCATGAAGAGATGGGTTGGATCTGCATCAGACCTCATTTGAGTTGGGACAAATTTTGTATCTGAAGCCATAAAAATATGTTTATTAGTGATGACTAGAATCAGTTTGATAAAGATACAAAAATTTTTCCCAACTCAAATGAGGAAAAGCCTGAAAGTCTGATGCTTTCTCATCCATGCTACGTCGAGAGTCCAGGATGGGTAAGACTCCTCCCTGTGATGTCATAGAGCTGAGTCTGCCTCTGTATAAAAAG
The DNA here is from genome assembly GCA_000516915.1 of Ophiophagus hannah. Lineage (NCBI taxonomy): Eukaryota > Metazoa > Chordata > Lepidosauria > Squamata > Elapidae > Ophiophagus > Ophiophagus hannah. Next base: position 84,570 of record AZIM01000787.1, read on the forward strand.
CCAGCCCTTGCTGGCCCCTCCAAGCTTTGACTCAGCTCCTTTAGTCAATTGAGGTTGTGTCGTGGAAGCAATCAGTGTTTGTTAACTCTAGCAGCAAAACTTTAAACCAGAAGATCAGTCTTCTTGCACAGCTCCTGGGGATCTGTGGAGCTGTGCCTTCAGGAGAGTAGGGAGCCGCTCTCCTGCAGTGCCGAGGATTCGACGTTGCATTCGGGGAGGCTGTAAGTACAGGGAGCGTCTAAAAAGCCTCCCTCACAGCTCTCCAAGGCAAAATCGGGTGGCCGCGATCTTGGAGATTGGAGCAGCTGATAACAGCGCCTCCATGCTGTTCATGTTGATTGTGGCCATTTTTTCCCTGATTTTGTTGCTTGGCTCTTGTTTTTTCAGCCTAAAGAGCATGGGCTGGTCTCTTTAGACCTTTGCAAGTGCGAGCAGCCATTTAAAGACCTTTTGGGCATAACACACATGGTGGGTGGCCATTTTTAATTGGCCTGACCGCAGGAGCTCCAATCCAGAACCCAGATTTTTGGTTGCTCCAGATTAAGGCCCTATAATAGGCAGCACAGATACAAGGGTTGCTTCCAGCACTTCTTGTGCTTTGCCTATTTGTAATATGGATGAAGACAGGACCCTGGAAGAACTCTCAGACCTAGAAGACCATGGCCCTCAAGCCTCCAAGAAAAAGAGAAAGAGGCAACAAACCTAATCTGCACAGAGAGAGATTGCTGCCAAGATCAGAGTCAAAGCCCTGGCTCCCAAGAAAACTTCCAAGGCCAAATTCAGGACTGAAAAGAGGAGGCATGCTGCCTTGGAGATGCAGTTTGCAAAAACCCTGGAGCAAATGAGAGGGCAATTGCAACAAACTCCTTATCCTGGGGAATGCAGGTTTGCCCAGAGGGTACCTCCAGGGAGGGGGGGAGTAGCTACCTCCACCAGCCATCTTCAGTCTTGGTCCCCTGAAAGAATTGAGGATCAATTCTGTCCCCAGGATTTAAGCAGATCTGGACCCACTTTTAAACAGGCCTCTTGGGTCCCCCACAGGGACAGATCATCCAGTGTAGCTTGAGGTCTAGGGCAGAGGCTACCTTTACTCCCATGGCTGAGGGCCTTCGCCCAACTGACCCACCCATGGGCAGCTGACCTGATGAGATTCAAGATGAGGTTTCTGTAGCCATCAGGCAGGGCCTTGCAAAAGGGTTTCAACAGTTTCTTCGTCCTTTAGGGGTGGGTCAGGCTCTATTCCTGGCCTACTCCCAAAGCATTCCTCTCCAGCAGAGGCGGTTACCCCGACATCAGGAGTACAGTGGCCCTTCTGCCCAATCAGAGTGGGGGGATCACGAGGAGAGGGATTATACCAACCCCTCCGATCACAGTCACTCCTCAGGGTCTGAGCAAGAGGAGAGATCAGAGACCAACAGTGGTCAGATGAGGAGGATTTTTGGCCTGAACAACCTCCCTCAGCAGTGGTCTTTAAGCCCATTCTATTCAAACCACTCCTTCACAAGGTTCTGGTCACCGCCCAGCTGACTCCTGAGGAGGTGGTACCTGAACCACAAGAGATCCTTCTGGCCAAGGGGACTCCCTATTCGCTAAGCCAGTAGTCCACACAGAGGTTCTCCCCTCTCCTCTGCTGTTTCTTGATCTAGTTAAGGAGCAGTGTGCTTCCCCTGCTGCAGGGCCTCACCCATTGTCTCATGATAGGTGATTCTATAATGTCAGCCACTCCTTGGCTAGTGCTCTTGCTGTGCCCTCTGTTGATGCTCCAGTCATAGCCTCGTTTTCCTCCTCGGGCACTCCCACGAAGCCTGAGCATGTACTCAAGGCCGAGGACAAAAGATCCGAACAGACACTCAAGTGCAATCACCAGGCTGCAGCTTGGGCTGTCTGGGCCTTGACTGTAGCATTGTTTTCCATGAGGGCTTCGCTCTGCTGGCTGCATCAGCTACAAGATCGGCTACCTCCAACAGAGTTCAGATCACATCAGGATCTGAACAAGATTATCGCAGCAGCGGAATTCATGGTGGACACCACCCTCAATTTGGCAAAGTTCGCTTCCAGGGCCATGGCCTCATCAGTGGCTGCAAGACAGCTCTTGTGGCTGCGAAACTGGCAGGCTGAATCTCGCCAAAAGTGGAAGCTGGCTTCGGCTCCCTGCACAGGTGATAAGCTCTTCAGCAACGCCCCAGAACCTTACCTTGTCGAAACCAAGGACAAGAGGAAGGTCCTTTCTTTGACAGGAAGGAGAGCAGTCTACCAACCAGCTCCTTATTTCCATCCTTCTTCTTTCCGGGCCAAGTCTAATCCTCATTTTTCCTGGCCCAGAGGGCGTAACCCCCTCACCAAGAACACCCAGAGGCATCTGTAAGTCAACAGCAGAATATGGGTAAACGGCCCTTTTGTGGAGAAGGAGGTTGTTCATTCTGATGCTCCAGGTAATGATCCATTCCCCCCCTGCCATCAGAGGTCGTTTGGCATTCTTCGTCTCCAGATGGGAGGAATCAACATCGGACACCTGGGTACCGAGTAAAGTGAGGTCAGGTTTACAGCTAGAGTTTCTATTGCCACCCCCAGAATTTTTTGTGACCTGTCCCGTTTCTCAGGATAGCTCGAAATGGCCCCTGATGGAATCCGCCATTCAATACCTGCTGGACATCAGGGCCATTCAGCTGGTTCCAGCGACTCAACAAGAGCTGGGTTTTATTCTAGGCTCTTCATGGTCCCAAAGGCATTGGGGGGATGGTGAGCCATTCTTGACCTCAAGTTTTTCAATGAGTTTATCCCGTACAGGCATTTTAAAATGCAGACCCTACATTCGATCCTAGAGAGCGTTCGGGAGGGCGACCTCCTCACCTCCATTGACCTCACGGAGGCTGACCTCCACATTCCCATCTGGCCTCATCACTGCCAGTTTCTTCATTTCTGTTATCAGAACATCCATTTCCAGTACCGAGTCTTGCCTTTTGGCCTCTCATCACCAAGGTCCTGGTGGCATTGGTGACATTGATCTGGGCTGTTTCAGTATGGATCCAATGTTACTTGGTCAACATCTTGATCCAGTTGACGTCGCATCATTCCACCCATCAAAACCTTCTGACTACAATGCAGTGTCTACAGGACCACAGGTTTTCTATCAATACCAAGAAAAGCCATCTTTTTCCTACGACCCGATTACTTCAATTGGGAGTGATCATCGATATGACTCTCTGCCAAGTCTTCCTCTCTCCAGATCATGGGAAGAGCCTCAACGAGATCATCCATCAGATCCAGCATCAACATCCTGTCCCTTTGTCTCTGCTGTCTCAACTTCTGGGAAGATGATCTCCTGCATCGGCATTGTCCCAGGGGCACACCTCCACTCTCGATCTCTTCAATGGTTCCTGCTGCCTTTTCAGTGGGTGGGGTCCAGTCATACCTCCTCCAGGATCTGGGTACCCCCTCAGACTCTCCACTCATTCAGGTGGTGGCAATCTCCAGCTCTTTGGAAGAGCCTTCCATTCAAGGAGCTGGACAGACTCCTGCTCACCACAAACACCAGGTGGGGAGCCCACCTGGCTGGCGAGATGGCCCAAGGGAGTTGGTCTCGGGTGACAGGACCTGTCCCATAAACTGGCTAGAGCTCAGAACCATTTTTCTGGCACTGAAACATTTCAGGACATTGGTAGCAGGGTCCCATGTGTTGGTGATGATGGACAATGTGGCCACAAAGGCACACTTCAACTGACGGGGATATGAGGTCCAGGGCCCTGATGAGGGAAGCCGAATGTCTGGGGCTGTGGGCGGAGAGGCACCTGTTGTCCATCAGGGCGGACCACATCACTGGGGTCGACAGCACCCAAGCCAACTGGCTGAGTTGGAGCAGGGTCGACCACACCGAGTGGAGTCTCCACCCTTCCCTATTCGGAGATCTTTCTCTAAGGTTTGGGGCTCCAGCAGTGGACCTTTTCGCCACCCCTCAAAATGCTCAAGTGAGCAGATTTTTCACCAGATTTCCTTCCCAGGGAGCAGAGGGGACCAATGCACTTTGGATCAGGTGGCCCCAGGGTCTCCTCTACGCCTTTCCCCCTCTTCCCATCATTCTGGCAGTATTCAGAAGATGTTGGAGGAACAGGCGGAGCTAATTCTTCTGGCCCCTCATTGGCCCAGGAGACCCTGGTTTGTGGATCTGGTGACCCTGTCTGTAGCCACTCCATGGAGGATCCCAGACAACAGGATCTCCCTACATCAGGGAACCTTACTCCATCCAGATCCTCAATGGTTCAAATTGACCATGTGGTGCTTGAGCAGCAACATCTAAGGGAAGCCAACATTCCTAATAGGGTTATCCGCACTATTCAGGCTTCCTGCAAGCCCTCTTATGACGCTCATCTATGATGCCACCTGGAAAGTTTTCTGTAACTGGTGCTTGAAGGTCAACCTTAATCCCACCTTAGCATCAGTGGTGGAGGTGTTGCTCTTTCTTCAAGACGGGCTAGAAAAGGGTCTTGCTCCTAACACTCTGCGCTGCCAGGTGGTGGCCCTTTCCTCGGTCATATCCTGGGAATCCTATCCTTCCCTATCACATCATTCATCAATCTGTAAATTTTTAAAAGGAGCTTCCAACCTCTGCCCCCTGTGGTCCACAGGTATCCAACGTGGGACCTCCTGAAGGTGCTTCAGGCACTGATGGAGCCTCCATTTGAACCCCTTAGGTCAGTGTCCTTTCAATTCTTAACACTTAAGGTGGTTTTTCTCGTAGCAACTATGTCGGCCAGGAGGGTTTCTGAACTGGCTGCCCTCTCAGTCAGGCAAGATCTCTGCACTTTTCATGAGAACAGGGTGGTTCTTTGCTTAGATCCTACATTCATCCCAAAAGTTAATACCTGGTTTCATAGGGCACAAGATATTGTGTTGCCAGACTTCTGCCCCCAGCCACATCATGAGTTAGAGCACAAGTGGCATATGTTAGATGTAAGGAGAGCTCTTCGTATATACATTAAGTGCATTGCATCATTTCAAAAAACTGAAGCTATGTTTGTGACTTTTTCTCTGTCTTCCTTGGGGAACAAAGCCTCTTCCCCCACTTGGAGTAGATGGATCAAGGGGTGCATCTCCTATGCTTACAAGACTTTGGCTCTTCCAGTGTCCAAAAACTTGACGGCTCACTCCACCAGAAGTGCCACGACTTTGGTCGCCTGGCTACTCAGGCGTCTCTCGAGGAAATTTGCAGACCGGCTACATAGGCATCTCCATCGCCTTTCATCAGACACTATCATTTGGACTCCTTTGCCTCAGCTAATGCAGCGTTCAGCAGACAGGTGCTCCAGAGGGTGGTCCCGCAGTCGGAGTAGGATGACCGGACGTTGGCCCTCCCATGGACATGCAGGCTTTGGTATGTTCCATCCTGGTCTCTCTGCAGTGTGGATGAGAATGGGCATTGTATAATTACCAGAAAACTCCCTTTCTATCTATGCTGCAAGAGAGTCCAGCCCCACCCTTGTTACGTCCAGTTCTGGTAAGGTATGATTGTTTTAACTGTTCCTTGTTTTTTTCAGGCTTCCTACGACACTCACTAAAGTCTGCCAAGTAGCTTTATCAAAGCTGGGAGAGGCCAGCAATGGCTGGCTTTTTATATAGAGGCAGACTCACCTCTATGATATCACAGAGAGGAGTCTAACACATCCTGGACTCTTTTGCAGCGTAGGTAGAAAGGGCGTTCTCTGGTAATTATACCAATGCCCATTTTCTGAAGAACTTAAATTCTCCTACATCTCACTACTGAAATCTGGCAGAAAGTACCTATTTTCAGCTTCACAGTTGTCCCCATTTTTGTTAAAGCAACTGTAGGAAGAAACACATTAAATTTCTGTAGACTTATTCTGCATTAACCCCTAAGCCCGCTCCAATCCTAAGATTGGAAATTTCAATGCTGCTTGCTCCAGGGAAAGCACTTTATTAAATATGCTTGTTTGCCCCTGCAACTTCTCTTTTAATCTGCAATGCCTTTTTAGAGTTCCCGAATATAAAACAGTAATTCACTCCTCTTGTGCTCCCTGCATGAAGTGAGCTTTTAACTTTTAAATCCTGGTTGAATGTCTTATGGACACATTTTGGCTTTTGTTTCATGCTTTGTAACAATTGTAATATCTCCATCATTTTTTTAAAAAAATGGAGTGTCCACTTATATTCTGAAAATATCCTCACTGCATTACAACAATTATTCAGGTATATAAGTGTGCTGAGAGGTTCAGGGGAAAGTTGGCATGCTTTTAATCAAATAATAACTTGATTAGGTTCCCTCTGAAGGAATACACTTGTAGCAATTTATACATTGTAATAAAAAGGTCAGAAAACTGAAAAGTAAAAAGAAGGCATTTTGTTACTATGAAAAGGAGAACAGAAATTGCTCATCCTAGTCATATAGGTAAGAGCAACTTTATATTGATAACAATTATTTAAAAATGGGACTTTGGGGGGAGATGTGGCAAAGTAGCACATCTCCAAATGAGTGGAAATGACTGTGGCAAAGGCCAAAGAGTGGATCAGTTCTACAGAACGTCTCCAGATAAGGAGAAGATGGGATATTACCCACTCAGGATGGTTGCTCCTTGTGAGGAGACCATAGGATAGCAGTCTCCCATTGGTCTGAACACTTGAGGCAAAGAGTCATAATGCTCTCAACAGTAGTGGATCCTTTTAAAGGATACTGGGTTTGCTACATTCACTTTCTAATCCCTTTCAGAAATTATCTATTTAACTATCTTAAAACTATTAGAGATCTTCAAAATGACAAGTGTGAAAAATGACCTGGTGAGTTTACTTTCATTCTTGAATAAAGAAAATTAACTAAAACTACACTATAAAGGTAAATAACACTATGATCCAAGAAAGTGGTGAACAGATTAAGAGACCAGATATTCAAATTTTGAATATTAAGACTTTTACTATAATATTTTGGAAATAATTATATAAATAAATAGCCTTTCAAGGGAACTAAATTGTTGTGTCTATCTTGAATCATAACAGGAATAAGAGACTTTTCACTACCCAAACTAGGTAACATCATCAGTGGTAGTAAGGAGTGCAGTTATTCTGGTGGCTTGCCTGTCAGTTTTGGTGGGGGTAGTCTTAGAGATTCTTTGATTGGGCCGTTTGCTATTGGCTTCTTTGGCAGTTTCTTGATTGGGGCACTGCCAAAGGAGCCAAAAGCAAACAGCCCAACCAAAGAATTTCTAAGATCACTTCCACCACACTGACAGGCAAGCCACCAAAATATAAAGCTGACAGCAAACTGCACTCCTTACTAGCACTGATGATGTTACCAGTTTGGGCAATGAAACATCTGCAAGAAAACAAGCAAGCTCAGAGAGCACAAAGGACCCCTCAAATCAGCCCCGAGCTACAAATATTCTCCTTTATTAGGCTATATTAAAAGAATCTTCCAAGTTTGAAACTGCAAACTTCCTGCTGCAACTTTTAATTGCTTAATCCATTAGGTTGGGTCTTCCTAAATTTCTTTCTACTAAGCTACTGGAAGTTCCTTCCTATCTTGTCCGAGTGTTTCCTAGGTAGCATCTTTTTCCCCAATTTCCCAAACTCATCCATATATTCCACTACACCACCAGAGAAGCGGAATAAAATGCTGAAGGTGAATAAAAATTCCAGGCAGAAAAGGAAAAGGAAAAGGAAAAGAAAGTGAATTGTTTCCCTTTGCTTTTCGTTACAGGTAGTCCTTGACTTATGACCAGTCACTTAGTGATTATTCGAAGTTACTAAAGACCTCCTCCAAAACTATTTATGATGCAAGTCCTGAGTTGCATAGTTGCATGTACCCCAGCTCACCTTTATGGCTGGCATTCCATAGTCATTGGACCATAATTTATGTTTTTTTTGCCGGTATCCATTATTTTCAGCCAGTTTCCAGCAAACCACATTGATTTACTTAATGACCATAGCATTCACTTAATGACCACTGCAAATATAATCATGATATTGGGTCCAGTCAGATAGGTAACTCAACTTACGACTATCATGACTTACAATGGAAATTCCAGGCTCCATTACAGTTGTAAGTCAAAGACAGTAGACTGAAATTTAGAAATTGGTTAGTGCTAGAATTTTCAAATGTACAAATGTTATGATAGTTGAAATAGTCCAGAAAAATTTTGAAAAATGGGGTCAGAAATTAGTACAATATCAGCAATGAGGTCGTCTTCATAGTAACCAAGGAATGACATATGTGAAAAAATATTTTAAGAAATCTACAGGATAAAGAGGTGAAACGAATTCTGCTGACGTAGAAATATTACAACCAGAAATACTGGATTAAAAAAGTGTGGATTATAAACAAAGAAAACAACTAAAATAGAAACATAAATGACAAGCCAAGAGAATGACCTGGATACAGAAAAGTTGTTGGTTAAAGCCTTGAAAATTAAAGTGGAAATACAAATGACAAAAAGGGCTTGCTTAAGTCTTGAAGAGGCCTTTGGGAGTGGAAAAAAGAAGAAAAATGAACAGAGATCAAATCTTATGACAACAGATGAATTAAAATCAAGACTTACAAACAAAAGGAAGGAATATAAAGTTGGTTGGTTTGAATAAGAATGTTTCTAACAGCTCTATTAACCCTTCATGTACTTTGTGCTGAGCCCAGAAAGAAACAGTTGATGATATATGAATTTGTATATAGATAAGGGACAGATTATAGGGAGAAGATATTTATTTGTAACCTTATATGAGGTTTAGAGTTATAAGTTTGTTTACATACATTATGATGAAAAGCAGTAGTCACTTTTCAAAATATTAAAACTTATTTTGCAATGTAGAAAGTCAAGAGACATAGAACCCAATAAACATACACACATACTTTTAATTATTAAATGTATATTCTGTTTTGTTACATATAGCACTTAGGGTAGCTAACAGTAAAGCACCAGTTTTATAATTCAATCAGGTTTTAAAATCGTACCCATGGGTTAAAATTTGTACCTGCAAACATTTCAAAATCCAAAGACCAACATCCATATAAAAAACTCTGTTTTGCTTGCTGTTGGAAAGACAACTTAGCAGGGAGTTTGGGAACTGAACTTGAGAAGTCCATGCCTCACACTAAATACTCAGTGCTCTTAATGATGGCAGGAGAGCCTTTCCCAAGATCTTTAAAACTCAATTAAGTGGATCTGAGAGAATATCAAATACCTTGGACACAAATCATATTATTGTCTGTTACATCACAAAAAGCATTTCAAATGTGGCCTGAAAAAGACTAGTAGGGTTTTTTTTTTGTTCCATTCAATTATGTCTGATTCTCAGAGACTGTCTAGACAAGTCTCTGCAGTTTTCTTGGGAAGGTTTTCAGAAATGGTTTGACATTGTCTCCTTCCTAGGGCTGAGAGAAAGTGACTGGCCCAAGGTCGCCCACTGGCTTTGTGCCTAAGGTGGGACTAGAACTCCCAGCTTCTAGCCTGGTACCTTAACTACTACTCCAAAGTGGCTTTTCAGCTTATTTAATAACAGCTGTCTATAGAGCACAGAAGCTGGGTTATATGCTCTGCAGTTGACAGAAAGAATTGAAGATTGCAGACATTTTTCAGAACATAATTGTGTGACATCCACAGGAGCAAACCTATGAAAATATGATCATGGCATTTTTTTATTTTACCTGTGGAAGAAGCATCCACAAATCCCTTTATTTGTCACAGTATGTGTTCTTTGTTGTGTTGTGATGTTGTGTGATTAGCTTTGCCTTTAAGTGGATGTAGGAAAATTGGCTGTTCCCTTTGACAGATACTCCCATCACAGATTTTTGGGTTTTTAAACTCAACAGTGGAAAAACAATACCAACTCCAGTTTATTTCTCATAAGGGCTCTGCTGCTATATTTGTGTGCTGTTATACTGAATGTCTGATATTCCTGTCAAGCTACAACTTGTAGTTGTACTGGAACTGAATGACAGATTGTGTTTTCAAATTTAAAGTTAACCAGGCCTAAGCATAAGCAACACAAAATTTCCAATTTGCATTTAATTCAAACCTATCATATCCTGGACCACTTCTCTTTGTTTTGTTTTTTCTTAGAGTAAGAAAATGGAAAATTTCCTATAGCCAGACTTTGTCCACAGTGCTCTCAGATCTGGTATAAGCTTCACCTACCCTAAACAAAACAAATTCCACTTAAAAGTCAGCTTCTATCTGGTAAAGAGTCATACATGTTATATAAAACCATTTTTGATAGTTATTCAGTTTCTGATATAAGTTTCATAACATTAATTTGCTTGAAATGATAAATGTAAAGAGGTAATGGGGATTATGCTTAGGAAAAACCTAATTTCCTAAGTGCACAGAACACAATCCTATTGCATACAAAAAATTCTTTTCTTGTTACCTAAAGGAATGGTAGCCAATCCCCACTTAAGCATGGAAGTTCCTACAAAATATTCTTTTCATGATTAAGTATTTATATAGCAAAAGGTTGGGCTCTGTACCAACATTAAATGCATTATCAACTTCAAGGTCAATTGCAAATAAGCATAGCAACCAATTCCATGCTGCTAAAACTTCTGCATTACAAAAATTACACCACAGGATAACAATCATTGACGCTTTCAAGCTCCAATTTTGTATTTTTTATGTATCTAAATCTGGCAGTCTTGTCTACCCAATCCCCAAAAAACATTAAAGGGTATGAGTCGTCCATGCTAGCCCTAGGCATACAGCAATAGTAGCCTTTCTTTATCAGCAGGCAGCAAATAACTAACCACTGAAACGTAGCTGACATTTGTTTTCCACAGCCAGCCAAAAGACATCTTGAAAAGAATATGAAACTGGGCATGGAAAGTGTTTTCCCTAGTAATTCCTTGGTTAGACAGGAGAAATAGTAGATATTTTTACCCATTGTCTGGAGGTAGTAAGAGACTGGATGAGTTGAAAAAAAATGAAACTGAAATCCTAGCAAGGGAGTGTTTTTCTCTTTCTGAAGAAGCCATCATATTTGTTGATGCCCTCTATAAAGTCTTGGGGCAGAGTTCCACTCCCATGAAGGAACAGGTCTACGATAGGTGTTTATCTAGAGTCGTGGTTTCCCCTTGTTCAGTAAGAACAGACCTTGCAACTTCAGCTAGTACAACTGGTTGTGCCCAATTTTAGACTGGGAAGCTGTGGCAACACCCACTCGTGCCCTTATTTCTGCAATCATTACAACTGGGAATGACTGTGAAGAATACTTGAGCACTTCAACTAGTGCAGAATGCAACATCCCACATGATGACAAATGAGAGTCATTACAGCAATGGCAAACCTATCTGTGACTGTTACAATGATTGCTAGCATGATTCTGAGTACAATTGTCAAACTCCTCACAGCATGAGGGTTCAGCGAAGCAAGAATTGCAAGACTTCAACAAGGTGATTTAATACAAGGATTGCTGTAGGGATTAAGTACAAAGTCCTCCCTCATCTGTGAATTATTTGTGCCTAAAGTCCCACCTGTTTCTTTCTCAACCACCTCACGCTCTCTCACAGAAATTTAGAGTGCTGTATTTGATTCTGAGAGTTCCATACTTGGCTCCTTGTTACCTATGGGACCACCTTCTCTAAACAGAGCCTGCTCACCACATGCAATAATCCTGGGAAATGATGTGTTGGAGTCTTTCCCTTTGGGATGTAAAAGATGTTCGACACAGAGTCTTACTCTGGTGGTACCATCACTCTGAAATACTATATCTCCTAACATCCAATCACCTCCTTCCTCAAATTCATCTCATATCTACATTCTCCATGGTGAAAATTTTGAGTTACAAAAACCAAATGCAGTTTATAAGCCATATGTGATAACTCTCAGAATCCACATAAAACTCCTACCTAGAAATGTTAGAAAGGGGGAGAATGGGAAAATAGTTGACAGGAAGAATGATAACATGAACTACATTAATTTGGTTGATAACTAGCATGATTAAGGACCCTGCAGCTTATCCTAAGTCCACCAAAATCAACCAGATTTGTAGAGTGATTGCAATAAAATGGTTAACTCCTAGCCCCAGCACCTCTCCAAATCAAGTTCCTGGTGCAGTGAAACCTGTTGGAAGTTTTCTATTCAAGCTTTTTGGACGTCAGGATTTTGGACCACATTTGGGCTTCATCAAACTGATTCTAGTCATCACTAATAAACAGTATATTTTTACGGCTTCAGATACAAAATTTTTCCCAACTCAAATGAGGAAAAGCCTGGATACCTTCCCCCAAAGTCCCATTTTTAAATAATAGTTATCAATATAAAGTTGTTCTTACCTATATCACTAGACTGAGCAGTTTCTGTTCTCCTTTTCATAGTAATAAAATGCCTTCTTTTTACTTTTCTGACCTTTTTATTACAATGTATAAATTGCTACAAGTGTATTCCTTCAGAGGGAACCTAATCAAGTAATGGAGTTATTATTTTTATTAAAAGCATGCCACCTTTCCCCTGAACCTCTCAGGGGACAACAGTGAAGCTGAAAATAGGTACTTTCTGCTAGATTTCAGCAGTGAGATGTAAGAGAATTTAAGTTCTTCAGAAAAAGCTGGTGATAGCATGCAGGCCCTGGTTTCCCAACCTTGGGGTAAAAAAAGTATTATCAATGTGAAATTGGAAGACAGCGTGTCTAAAAGCTTCTCTGTTTTGCTAGGCAAAAATGTTTATATTCTCAATGGAGTAGCCTTCCCATCATCCTGTCCCTTTCTAGCATCGGCTGACAATTTGCTCAATTGGACAAGGCAAGTTATTATCAAGTTCAGTTAATCCAGATAGAACCTTGTAGTGACATGTGCATTTTGTTTGGTTATAAAAATCAAATCTTAAAAGATTCCTGTGTATGCACTAATTATTGCTACTTGGTGTAGAAGATCCAGAAGGCCTATTGCAAATGCCAATCATGGCTTAATTACTTTCCTTCTTGTGAAACCAAAATTATTCAAGTAACATAAAAGAGTTGACATTTTTTTTTTAATAAAAGATTTTTATTTTTTTAAAGACAAACATAACACAAAGACAAAAACAAAANATGTTTATAATTATATCTTTTTGTTAATCATTCATAACTAGACTATTCAATTCGTCATTTAGTATAAAATATTCCAATTTTCTTTTACCATTTTTATGAGTAACTATATTATAATTAATATCCATCTATCAGGTATCTATTACAAAATTTTCCATTACCATATCTTTTTATCTAGCCAAAAGAGTTGACATTTTTGAAGTGCCATAAAAGCATTGGAAGCATAAAATAAAATCTCATTAATTCATTTTCATGGACAATCACACATCTGTGACCTGAACATTCTTACCAACATCCCCACTGAAAGATCATTATTTTAATGCAAGGGTAAAGAAGGAGGAGCCGTGGTGGTGCAGTGATTAGAATGAGGTATTGCAGGTTGATTCTGCCCATTACCAGTAGTCTGATCCTGACCCACTCAAGGTTGATTCAACCTTCCATCTTTCTGAGGTCAGTAAAATGAGGACCCAGATTGTTGGGGGCATTAAGTTGTCTCTGTAAACCACTCAGAGAGTGCTGTAGAGCACTTTAAAGTAGTATATGAGTCTAAGTGTTACTGCTATAGCTAAAGAAGAATCATTCAATTTTGGAATGTGGACAGACCCATAATTCTGTGGTAGGAATGTTGTTTGCATCGTTCAGTTCTAGATCCAGTACAGCTTTTTGTCTAAGATTACCCCAGACTAAATATGCTGGGCTTGATATACCAATCATTATCATTAACTATAATAAAATTCAGTTTCATCTAATGAAAGAAAGAAGAATCCTGGTCAGTGATAAAACATGTATAAAATCCAATATTTTGCTCAAGAATAGTGATTTTTTAGAAAGATTGAAAATATCCTGCAAGCAAATTTAGCTTTTTTGCTTCCAGTACAATCATGGTAGAATCAATGCTAGCTGGAATAAATGCTGAACTGCATTCAAGATAGCATTTGTCCTTTGGTATTTCATTTACCTCTTACAAAGTTGTCCAAAGGTCTCATACTTTTTTCCAATTAAAAAAAAAAGTCATTTTAGCAGAGCTAAGAAAGATTTCCTAGAATGAATTGTAATAGCTATCTTTCACATATTCTTAATTTATCAACTCTCAAGGATAATACTTTAGGATGATAGCTGAAATATGTGCTTCAGCTATAGGGAACATAGGAAAAACTGATCTGGAAGAGATGGTTATGCCTTGGTTTGCAAGATTACATGGCCTTTTTTGACCCTGGTAACTGCTTGCTTCTCATCAGTTGGTTAAGCACAATCTGAACTTCAGTAAGTCATTCTGTTTATTTATCAGTCAGATCTTGGCTGTTTGCCTAGTTTACAAGCGCATTTGTACTTACACAGTTCGCAATTCTGTTAACCCTTTCTTATCTGTTTTAGCATCTCATTGGTTTTAGCTTTTTTTCCAAACAGTGGTTTTCATTGAATACTAACTTTCTCCTAAACCTGATTATTCAGATTCCACATATTTATGTTCTTTACTTATAACTTAAGAAGGACGGAGTGTACGATGAGGTATTTCAGGAATGTATATTAAGGATTTCAGGTTCTATCTACAGAGATTTGTGTGGGTTGTACTTGAATATTGGTTGTTGTCTTCAAAGCTGGTATCTGTTCCAAAAGATTAAGTGTTATGGCTTTCTTAGATGAGTCCAGCAGAAGAGATTAAAAGGCATTGCACAGATGAGTTAACAGTGAAATTAATTCCAGTTTTTCCAACCTTTTTCCAACACATGGGAGGGAGGAACAAATGGGAGAAGGCATGCTGAATGCTGTTAAGAACATTTTGCAGATAACAGTATTACAGTTCAGCACTTTTTTATATATAACAGTCTGCTTAAATATAAACATGTATTGTTCAAAAAACCAAATGAGGCTTTCTAGGGCTTTCTTAGAATTTGTTCATTATAATGTTCTTAGTTTCATCTCTGTTTCTCTGTTTCCCTCTTTGTCAAATAGCTTGCTTATGAACCTGCTTCAACAAATTGTTCATCTTTTCTTAATATATTGATATATTGACTTCTAGTTTACATTCGTGGTTACCAAATTACCAAGTCATAAAATGTGCAGAGGAACACAGAGAGAAATGTTGTAGTGACAGCCTAAGTTGTTAGACTGTGTTCCATCAAGTCAAGGTCAATTCTTAGGATCTAACCTGATCCTTCACATTTTCCAGAAGTCTATCCACTTTGCTTCTGCTTCTCCTTGTCTTCTTTTTCCTTCCATATCTCCCAGCATTATAGGCTTCTCCAGAGAACTAATGTGCCTGAAGTGTGATCATTTGAGCTTATAATTACAGATACATCTAAATCCAAGTTCAGAGTATAATCCATAGATTATAAAAAGAGTATAATCAGGTAAGTGTAGCTCTTATAATAGAATTTTCTAATGTTTAATCTTTGTCTTCTTTGTAGTGAAATAAAGAACAGGAGGGACTTTCTCACCCTGTTAGCTTGGAAATGCTGTCAACTATTGGAGTAATGAAAAAGCATGCTCCCTCTATGCACAGTTGGCATCCTTTCTTTATTGCATGATTTTATGACTGACCTCTGTCATAAAATAATCTTTTCCAAGAGAAAAGTCTATTTTGTTTTACTGTAACATCATCAAACAATGTAATGTATGCCCTTCCAAATATAAAATCATGAATTCATAGGTTATAGTCTCATTCCTTTCTGTGCTAGGTAACTGAAGAACTACTAAATCACTTATAGGAATGACAACAGATGGAAACACATTTCTTCAAAAGCTTTGGATTCGCCAAAGCAGGTTATGATTTGGAAATGAACATGACACCAATTAGAACATATTATATCACTCTGTTCAGTCTCTAAAATGCTCTTGGCTTTATCATAGCACCAACTTTTGCATTATGGAAACTGCATTTTAAGTTCTATTTGTTTGTTTGGATTGAATGCAGTAGGACCACAAATAAAGCAGATTTAAATCATCTGCATGTTGGGGTAAGAATGAGAGTGAATGAGGACGTATCAGAATAAATTGTTACCTTTTAGCCATTCTTGGAACATTTGGTCAATTTATTTTTGTGTACATTTTTTAACAATTCCTGCTGTATGTCACATCTTCTGTTGGAAAAAATTATCACCAATGTTGGTACCAGTGGATGGAAATTTAGAGGGAGGCAATTTTTGGCTAAACATTAGAAGGAAAAAAAGCTTCTAAAGATAAGAGCTGTTTGGCAATGGCTGGAAAGCCATCTGTCAAAGATGCTATAGTTGCAGTATGCATCATAGATTCTGCATTGATCAAGGGCTGAAATTGAATGGGATCCAAGCTCCCAGTTGCAGTTTACATCTTATTTTGCACTCCAGCCATTTGGAAACCTCCTGCCCCAGAATCTCTGTACAAGTAGCGAGGAAATGAAGCAAGACCACTTCTGATTTTAAAAGTTCAGCCAGACAATTAGGCCGAAGTTGAAAGTCCAAGGGAACAAATCAGGAATCCAGATAGCCAACCGCAGGCCCTTGAAACACGATGAAAATGTTCCTAGCACTGGACTAGCCATGTTGTTGTGTGCATTATTGCAGAAATGGTAATTTTGGGCTTAAAGATTGTCTGAAGCCTTTTAGATTAGAATCTCAGACAACAAGACCAATTCTCTATTTGCTCTGCTTGTCCTGGCTCTCTACTGGTAAAGATATTCGAGGAGGGCCAATTTGAACCAATTACTTTACCTCACAGGATTGTTGTTGGGAGAAAAATAGGAAGCGGGAGTGTTATATATATGTCAGCTTGAACTCTTGTACATGGGCAGAATATAAATCTAATAAATCAAGGAACAAGCAACCTTATCAGAAGTTGAGTTGCTTGTGAAAACCATAATATTTCCTTGTGGCAACTTCAATATTCCACCCCCCTATCTCTATCTGTCTATCTCTATCTCTTATCTCCCCACATAAAGAGCTGAATACAAAATATATGATTCCCCCCTTTTTTTCTACCTAGTGTTTTCCTCACAAATACAGGGCTGCTTTTTGTTATTACCTGCCCAGAATATTATCAGAAAACATCTGTTATTGAGGCAGAGTTGTTAAAACTATATTTTTTCTCTTAACTCTAGCCCAGGGGTATCAAACTCATGTTGTCATGGCAGCATCTCGTGATGTATTGGAACTTTTTCCCGCTTTGCTAAACTGGGTGTGGGTGTGGCTAGCGCGGGGCACATCTAGCCCATGGGCCGGGAGTTTAACAGCTCTTCTGTAGCCTTCGCTATCATGATGTCCTCCAGAGGTATTAGGGTTGCCGTTCCCAAAATTCCTAGGCAGCATGCTGGTAGAAATCCTCAGAACTGTAATCTCAACGTATAGAGATGGCCTTCAGTTGGGTGAGGCTTTGTCAGAGAGAATAAACATGAAACAGCTTTATTGAAGCAGATGGAGTCCTAGTTGATCTTTTGTACCTCCTGTGTAACATGAGGAAGAAAATCATCTTCTACCATCATCTTTTCATTCATTGTGGCAAAGTACTTGGTTCCCACTGTTAGGCTGCATTTCCACACATTGCATCACCAAGTTACTGAATTAACTTGATTTTTAATTTGCACAGTGCATCAACACATAAACTAAACCTATGATCCGGTTTATACAACTCCCTGAGCCTAAGTTAGGTTAATGGTAAACAAGTGTCAATGCTCTTTACTTGCCTGGTTAATCGTGTTGTGTAAATGTGGATTTAGAACCTCCAATTTGAAATCCCATAGATACTAATGCTTGAAAATTGCTGTTAATTGTAGTTATGAAGGCTCTTATCCTATAGATGTAAAATAAAGGAAAATAGAAAACATGTCTGCATATAGATGAGATTCATATTTTTACCATAGGATAGTTCTGTATAATTTTAACATTGTTCTGGAAAAAAATATGTGCTAGAAGAGTGACCACAGTGTTCTTTGAAATATGTGATTTCAGCCAATAAAGGCTATTAATAATTAGCCCCATAATTAAAGTTCATGAGTTAGTATAAGATATGAATCAAATAGACTGTGTTTAGTTAGAGAACAGCTTATCCGGCCTTGTGGCCTTCACACATGTTATATTATAACTCCTAGTATTCCCTCTCACTGTAATTATAAAGTGTGAAATGATTCACTAGAATGATTCAATCTTTTTTCCTGTTTGAATAATCAACTAATATGTATGCAAACTGCAAAATAAAAAACCTAAATTGAATTTAAATTCATTTAAACTAGTGATAACCATGACAGAAATCAGATATAAAAGCACATCTGAGTTAAGTAATTCTTCCCAATACAAAAATCAAGCCCTACATTGCAGTTTTGGAAGGGGAAAAAAAAAACCTATGGATTATATTGATCGTGCAGCCATATTTTCCACTACGTAACTCCCGCTGCTGAACATGTTACTGAAATTGTCTGTTGAATCAAGCAGGCATTCTGACACAGAAGGGATTTAGATTTCTGCTTTGGCAACATAGCAATATTCCATTTTCATCCCAAATTTTATTATAGAATGATGTTCCTAGTCATCAAAGTAGAGGAAGACCAAGGGTTTTCCCAATACAGGCATGAGAGAGAAAAACAGACTAAGAAGTTTTGAGATTCCAACCTATTGGAGTTATTAATGATCTTGGCTCTAGAGCAGTGGTCCCTAACCTTTCTGGTGGGTGGGGGGGGGGAAGAAATAGTTCTGTGCTCACACGAATGGAGCTCCACATGCATGTGCGAGTGCCTACCGTTCGTGCAAATGGAACTGTGCAGGCAAGGGTGCACGTCTGCCACTTGCACAGCCTGGTTCCGAACAAATTAATACGTTCTATCTTCAGTGTTAGGTTCCCAATCCTTTGCTTGCTCCATGTCCATTACAGTATCTGAAAAAATAATTATTTTTATGTAAACTTCCATTTTCAGCATAAGAATAATAGTCAGCTCTTCATCATGGTACTATTTACATTTTTTTTCTTTATTCTAAGATTTCTGAAGTGAATACGTAGACCACAGGACAATTTTTTTAAAAAAAGTAGAAATTCAAATGAATGATATGACTTATGATTTCATAATGATGTAAATGTCTTATGAATTTTCCTAAAATTTAATATGGATGGGTCACATCTGTTTCCATGAACATGGACCTGCTGAGAAGCATTAAGAATGTTTTAGCAGGATGGCAATTAGGAGTTTCATCTGCAGGACTACAGGTGGTTCCTGTCTGCTGCCGCCATTTTTTAAAAGTACTACTATTTGTGCCTTTAGATCAGTCTTGGTTTTTGGCAATGACATAGACAAGTATTTGTACTTTTCTAGGTAGCATTTTCAAAAGTGTTTTTTTTTTCATTGCCTTCTTCTTAGAGCTAAAAAGTGACTGGCCCAAGGTCACCCAGCTGGCTTTGTGCCTAAGGCAGGACAAGAACCCACAGTCTCTTAGTTTCTGCCTCAATAGCTTTAACTACTACACCAAATTAGCTCTCTCTCCAAGGTTGAGAAGGCTGCCTTACGTGCGCACTTGCATATGAGCATCTTGCTATATTGCCTTGTGTCACAGAAGATCAAATGGGAAACCAGCCATGTTACAGACATCCCTATCTCTTGCAGACCCTTGTTTTTCTGCTTCCCAGTGTTTTCTAAAAATCAGAAAAATGGGAATACAATAAAGTATCTCTCTTCCTTATTAAGGGACACCTTATTTTGCTTCTATTTCAAGTGTCTTTCTGCCTCTGATCCCATATGTAGAAATGTAAACAATTGATGCAACCTACTGAGAGATCTTAGGACTTTTCAAATATACTTCTGATTTTATTGTTTATACAGCTGAGGCTTTAAAATATGCCTTCTAGAGTTATTTTCTAATCAGGCCAGAGGAGGAAAAGGTTGTTCTGTAAGACTCTAACCTTATGGGGGAGGCAGGGGGTAGAATCTGTCACAAGTGGTATGTGTATGTGCACACAATTCTAACATGTATAACCTGTAGGAAAAACAATCTTGTTTTAAGACTTTCCATCTGCCAAGTTATTTGCTGCTTCCCCCCACCACCACCACCTTGCTCACCTTGAACATACCCAATTCTTTCACTATTAACAGGAACTCTGCTTCCATCCTAACTCATTTTCCTGTAAATTAAATGTGCCAGGAGCTATCCTATTTTTATTCTGAACACTGGCCCTGTAAGTTACAACTAGACAGAGAGGTTCTAACCAGATGCACTGATTAAATGTCTGACAGTCTCAAAGAAATCCATTTGTCAAGATGTTTACCAATAACTTTTGTGCATGATTAATCTTCAACCACATCAATAATCTGGTGCAGTCAAGGACTAACTTATGCTTTTGTCTCTTTCTCAGAAGAAAAAATTAAAATAGTTTAAATTTCTTTTATCATTTTTAATGCAATCTCTAGCAATACTACAGTAGGTTGATATTGAAAACATGTCTGAAATTCAGAAAGGGCTACGCCAACACCGATAATTCTACCTAGAATAATTAATTTCTTCAGAATGTTACAGAAGCCCCTGTACGATGCAGGAAAGTGATTTAAAGAAAAACAGTGGGATCAGAACAGATTTGATAAACTGGAAAACTGAGAATCATAATAAGGAAAACTGAAAATAAAAATTGCCATAATTTATAATGCTGCTGATGGGGAAAAGAAAAACCCTTTGAAGACAAAGTAGAATTTAGGTTTAGATCAAAGACTAAACATATTCACCATTTTGCTAAGTATAAATATATTTCAGAATTCAGCAGGCAATTTTGTTCTTGTTAAGAAGTCAAAAGCTTGATGGTACTTGAATGTGCAGCATCAACTCCCCCCCACCCATTTTGCAAATATAAATTACTGGATCTCAAATGTTTCATTTGGAAACATTAGCTAGAAGTGGCTGCTAATCTCAATGGTGCTGGGAGGTTTATGTAACTTCTGGGCTGAAAAGTCTTGGGATTCTGTTTAGATTGTAAGCATAAGCTGCCCAGAGTTACTCTGTGATAAGAAGGATGACCAATAAATTTTACAAATAAAAATAAATAAATAACTCATACAAATTATAGAATGGCATTTTTTTTCCAGCAAACTCATTTTTGAAATTTTGCAAGATCTCATGCAAGAACACAAACTCACAAGAGGCTGGAAATCTGGTTTGTACTATGTGTGTTGTTCTATTGCAGCTGTGGTCTATTAAGATATAAGTATTGAACTATTGTCAGCATCATTTAGGGAGGTGTTTGGCCTCCTGTTTATAACATAAGGGTTATTTTCAAGCATTATTTAATTTTCAGTACTGCAGCAGAAAAACATCAACCAGTGAAGAAACATGGCAAAATATAGTAACTTGCATAGTATAGTATTTTCAGACACAGAAAATGTATTAACTTGCTGCATTTGTCTCTAACATGCAAATATGAATTGGAGTAAGTCACAACAAGGAGATTGTCTTGCATCCTCAGAAATATTCTAGGGTGCCTTTTTACTTTTTTTTGTAACTGTCTTTATTATGGTAGTAAACCAAATACTTGCTGACATTGCTGAAGTCTACATTTAAAAAAAAAAATCAGCTCCATGGTACCGCGATCCTGCACAGTACAAAGTTACTTAGCAGTCTGCAATTTTATTAAATTGTTAACTGCTGGAGATACATTTGTGCCTTTATATTTAGAAGAAGTTTCTTCACACTGAGTCACTGCACAATTTTTCTCTGCTTCTACATGCTTGGGTTCTTCCACCACATTTCTGGCAATGGGCCTAGGTCTCCATTATTTTCATCAACTGTTAATGATGATATCAGCTTTATCTTTCTAATCATGGAAAGAATAAAACGCATGCAACTAGCTTGCTAAGCAACATTGCCACACTTTCAATTCTTAGAAACTCATCTGCTTAGTACAGTCAAGGCAATTGTTTAATTTGGGTTCAGTGATACCATTTGGATGAATTTATATAGACTCAGAAGTTACAAAGGGTTAGTACATGGATGGTAAATAACCAGGGAATACTACGGTTGTGAGGTTAGACTAGAAAGTCCAAAAACTCCTTGCAAAATGGCAATCATAAACCACTTAGGTTTCCAAGAAAATACAGTGAAGTACAAACATAATGTTAAATAAAGGATGCAAAGGCAGTTATATAAACATCAGCTTATCCCTAAAAGAGAGTAAGGGGTGAGAAAGCAACTCAAGGATACCCTGACTTTATTCTCTTTGGTATAAGGAGGGGGGAGGGGAATTCTAAAGATTTTCAAAATCCAGCATTCTGTTGCTAAGTACACTCTGCAACAATAAAATAGTCATTGTAGACCAGGGGTGTCAAACTCAGGTCATCACGTCGTTGTCATGTGACGTATCACAACTTCTTTTCCCTTCGCTAAACCTGGCATTGCGTGACCAGTGCATGACGCATCCTGCCTGTGGGCCACAAATTTGACAGCTCTGTTGTAAACTAATCTTTTTACCATCTGTTCCCTGGCTAACCTTGAAGTTCTGATAGCACACTAAGGTCCATGAAGTTATCAAAAGGTGATGTTAACTTAAACTTTATTTGCACACTAGTTTAAATTCTTAATTTTCCATGTTCCTATTGTTAAAAATTAACTGTATATATCATGATTTTTTTTTATTTGACAGTTTGACAATACTGTTATCTATCTACATTGGGTTTAGACCAGTGGTGGGATTCAAATTTTTTAATACCGGTTCTGTGGGCGTGGCTTGGTG
>AZIM01000787.1:113324-124240 GCA_000516915.1 Ophiophagus hannah
CACTTAACAAATATCTCACTTAACAGCAGAAATTTGGGGCTTAATTGTGGTCGTAAGTTTGCGGGTAAATATTTTCTTAGAGTTTCAAATAGGTCAGCTGTTTTCCAAATATGCCCATGCAATTTTATACATCTTATCCAAATGTTGAGATGGTAACACACACGTTCTATAAATGTTCTCACTTCTACCCCTCCCATGGGGTCTATTGTTCCTTGAAAAAAAATCAATTAGGTAATAAAATATTCATCCATTAGGTCACAACAATTAGATATAAATTCCATTTCTTCCCTTCTCAGTTGCAAAATGACTGGTTTCTATATTAACTGTGGTTAATAAAAAATGAATTCTGTCCTTTTGCTTCATTGGCTTCTAAATGGGGCCTTAATTTTGTATATTATCCACAAAATTCTCCATAAAGAAATTTAAGCCATTGGAAAAAATGAACTGGGATATAATATATTGGCAAAAATACATAATTACTTCTCCAGATGTTTACTTAGTACTACATTCTTATTCCAGAAAATTGTAAAAAAAAGAAGTATAGCTGTCTGCATAAGTTTTTTTTCTCTATTACTGTCCCTAAGGTTTGTACCTTGTTTACTAACTAGCATTGTGTGGATGAAGAACTGTGTTTAGATGTGTGTCTATTTTATATCTGCATTTTCCACTCCTGAGAAGGAATTCCGTATTTTATAAAAAGACTTCTTTGCATATAAATCTGTTTATCTGGCTTGTTGCTGTCTTCATTTAACATTTGAATCAACAAGAAGAAGAGTAATAAAAAATATAAATGCCATTAATTTTATTTGGGCAACTCTGCTCAGATTCTAATAGGGGATATTTGCAATTAAGAGCCAGAAAGAACTCGTAGAATACCTTGGGTAAAAAATATAACTCAAAGAATTTTTATTTTTTATTCCCGGAGATCATATAGACTCATCCATGTAGTTTTTCTACAGCATTGCTCTTTCCAGGAAGTCTTGATTTTCAATCAAGTCTGTGTTCCTGAGATTTCCTGATGAAATTCTATCCAAGTACAAACCAGGTGTTGTTTGTTTGTTTGTTTGTTTGTTTTTGGACCATCGCCAAGGTTATTTGAAGACTTGCACCTGCTTGGGCATTTTCAAGATTTATAATTTTGTGTGTTTTTGCATTGAAAAGAAAAGATTTTTTAAAGGAGCTCATTGGAGAGAAAATATAGATTCTGGCATTGCAAATTTGAGAAATGTCAAAAGGCCAGAAAAGGAATTTGAAAATTCTGAATCAGTTACAAATCAGAGTGGCTGGATTGATTCTTAGAAATTAGAAGAATTCCAACAAGCTATCTCCAGCCATTTAATTTATTTATTTATTTATTCTTGCTTACTGTTCATACATTACTGTGCTTTGGTCTTTTTGCACATCTACTTTTCAAATCCTGATTTATTCCCAAAGCACTAGAGTAATTACCCAGTTCCTAATGTATTGCTTTATTGCTTAAGCAATGTAAATTTTCAACAGAATGTTGAAAGGAAAAGATGTACCTATTTCTGTTGCTTGCAGTGTTGAATGGGTTGCATTTCTTCCTAAAAGTCTATTTTATGCCCTGAATACTTGCAGTTTATATTTGCAGTGTTTCAATCCCAGCATTCTTCTGCTTCATGTTCAAAAAGAAAGCCCTTCCAAAGAAGAGAGGAAGAAGAAAATAAAGATTCTGACATTGCTTTGTCACTCTGTGGGTTTTTTATTAGATCATTCCTACAGTATAATCAGCTATAAATAGACATCTGTTAATTTGATGAAGAGGCTGTAGGTCTGTGGATAATTGAACAAATATATCACTGTTCTCAAATATATGTAAAGGCTGCTTCTCCTTTTTATGCATCAGGAATAAGACTTGTGTTGGAAGGAGAGAAAAGAAACCTAACCAACAAAGATTGATTTTATGTATATCTCAGCAATCTACTCGTGAAAAGTAAATTAAGCCACTTAGCAAGGCTTCCATTGCAGAAGGCAAGTGTTCAGTTAAGGAGTTTTCATTGTGCTGTACCTTTTTTGAATGCCATCACTCATTACCTAGATTTCTGTATAAAAAGGTCAGCAATTATCCTTCCTATTGCACAGGTGTTCTTTGTTCAAATAACATTGTAGTCTCTTAGATTTAAATAGTAAAAGGTACAACTCTTCCAATAAAGATATTTACAGAAGAAGGCTCTGCAATAGGACTTTGAACCCATACACTCTTACACTTCTTTGGGGAAATATCTAAAGCTGCTGGGAGACATCGTTGTAATACCTTTTAAAAGTGGATTCATTATTCCATCAGCTTCCACTCTGATTTTAATTTAAAAAGCTCTTTATAAGCACTTCTTACAGTATTTCCAGTTTAATTCTTATTCGGTTGAGGTTTAGAATGGTATATTCAATCAAACTTCCTCTGAAAGTCAAGGCTTAAGAAAATTGGAGGTAATGAAAATGTTTAAATTGAACGGGGAGAAAAGTTACTCGATATCCCTTGTTAATTGCTCTTATATCATTTAATAGAGGAATCCATACTCTTGTGTTCACTTTGATTGCCTGCTAGTTTAAACAAAAAAGTGGATGTTGCATGATGGATAATTCTGGAGGTGGTTTAGATTACACGATGGTCATCCCTGATAAAGCTGTGATTTATACTACTACCTAAGATTTCGATTTAGTCTGCTTTGAAATCTGATTTAATTTGTTTTTTATTTCTAAGAATAATAATGCACCTCTCCAAATTTTGTGCATGACACTGCCTTTTGGGAAAGAATGTGTTGAAATTTGGTTTTGTTTTAAATAATGGCTGCTGGTTGGAATGTGAATGTGACACAATTTAGAAACACTGAAACTGAGTTGTAAAATTGATATTCATGCATTGGTATTGTTCAATCCAGTCACTTCTGATTCTTTGTCACCAGTGCACATCATTTTATCAAAATTGTCTATGACTAAGAGCTTATTTGAGTTCATGTAAGCTCATGCATGAGTCACTGATGATAATCACCTTGTCTTCTGTTGATCTTTTCAACTGATTTCAATTTTTCCAGGCATCACGATGTTCTTGAGTGACTCTTGCCTTTGCATTACAGTATAAGTTTAAAATATTCAGGATTTTAACTTCATTATTAGTATATTCAATCTAACTTGTAGTTGTGATCACTGTCCATTGAATTCTCAACAATTATTTTTCTAGCACCACAATTCAAATATATCCATTTTACTTTATTCAGCCTTTCTACTGGTCTAACTTTCACAGACATATTTTACAACTGGGAAAACATGTATTAGTTTTCAGTGTAATGCTTCTGCACTTAAATATTTTGTACGGATATGTCATTGAGCAAATCTAAAAAGCATCCTTGTTCTGATGTGGGGATTGCTCGCTAACCATTTCCGGAAAACTTTTCCACAACACACAGCATTTGTATTCATACTGCCACAATGAAGGGGCCTGAAGATGGCTTTTGCTACTCCAGTTTGAATAATAGGGTGTGTCATCCTGTCCCCAACCACTGTGTGTGAGCAGTTATAGGGCATATTAATCTATATGGATTTAGCAGCCTAAAATGCTGTGATCCATAGTGGCAGATTTGTGGTTCCAAGTAACTCTGTTGGTTTATTGTTGTTTTTTTACTCTCTTCATCCAGTTTTCATCTTTACACATTCTTTTCTCAATCCCTTTTGTTCATGAGAGAAACAGGAACTCTGACTTCCATAATCTCTTTCTTTTTTTAATTGGTTGACCAGTTGAATTAGCAGTTACAAAGGTCTAAAATTTACTCATTTGTATCTGAATTTATGCATATAATTGGAAGTGGAATTGAAAGGAGTCATCTCTTTTATTTTGCAGCCTACCTAGCTGGCAAGTCACTTCTCAGTGGCCTCTGCTCCAAGAGTCTTCTTCTCAGTTCTTTTCCTTGAGTTGTATTATTATGATAGCTTTAGCTCCTTTGTCAATCTCCACAACTAAATCCCCTTTCTCAAACTCCAGCTTTTCAACAACTCTTATGTAATGGAAGTTCCATTTCATCACTGGAGGAAACCTAAGAAATGCAGAATTTCTTTGCTACTGTCTAGTAGCTGGTCGGTTGCCTGATTCCCTGTAGATTCGAAGAATTAAAAAGTTATATTGATTGATATAGTGAGAAGAAAATGGAGTAACCAATTGATGAAAACTTTGTATGGTAGATGGTGTTGAATGGAGCTGGAATTTCAGCCAAGGGATCCACCAAACATATTCCTTAGGTTGTGCATTGAAGTTGTAGGAGAGCAACAAAGCACAACTCGTTCTGGGCACATGGCTGGGATGTGTTTTGGTGGCAAGATTATGGCTACACAATTTCCTTCTGGTTCCAGGTAGGTGGAGGGAGAAAACAGTTATATGGAAGTGAATATAATATTTGTACTAAGCAAGCATTGCATTCTATTTCATCCTTGGAAATTTTTGACCTTAGAAAGATAGTCTGTTACTACTTCAACATCATTTTCTTTGCATCATTATTGTCCTTATTTGTATATTGAACAAGAAGTATCCATTGCTTCCTGGCATTAGAGTATCATCAGCATAGATGAGCTTGTTAATGATTATCTCTGCAATTTTAATTCCAATTTCTATTTTTCCTACTCAACATTTTTCATGACATGTTCTGCATATAATTTATAAACAAGAGAATGATTTGCAGTCTTGGTATACAGTACTTCTTTCCCAATTGTGAACCATTTACTTGATTAAACCCCTTTTCTTGCCCATAATTAGAACTGAAGAAACGTCTTGGATGAGAAGAGAACCATGTTAAAGAAAAAGCAGAAAGTCCAGTTGCCTTTTTTTTAAAGCACCTTTGGTACATTTTGATTTATTTTCCATTCTAACTGTTGATCTCAGAACATCATAGAAATTATTCCAGAGGGAGATCAGATGGCCTGGTGCATCCATGTTTTTAAGGACCAGCTGATTAAATTGTAATGGTTTTTGAAGTCAAAAACATTTGCATAACAAATAGAATAAAACTAGATGTCTTCTTGGAACTTTCTTGTCATTTCCGTTATCCATCAGATGTTAGGAATGTGATCTCAGATGCCCCAGGCTTTTGCAAATCCATCTTAAATACTGCCAATTTTCATTCTTTAAACTGCTAATGATTGCAACATCTTGTATGCCATTGGAAAAAAAAAATAGTTTGAGCATTGTTTAACTGTATCCTTTTTTGAAATCAGAATATAAACCAACCTTTTCCAGTTTCTTGGCCATTGCATTGTTTTCCATACTTACTTACAATCCAGCACTTTAACGGCATCATCTTTTGAGATTTTAATTAGTTCTGCAGGTATTTCCTACAGGTTTGTTGTCAGAAGTGTTGTTTAGAGGCCATTTCCTTTCATTCTGAATGTTTGGATCAGTAATAATCAAATTCTTGACATCAGTTTGAATTTTTTTCTGTAGATTTCTTCTGTATATTCATGATGTTTTTTTCTTTACATTGCATTTTTTTAAAAGTACAATCTGCCAACTAATAAAGTTTAAAGTTTAAATAAAGTTCCACCTCATTTATTTGTGTAATCCACCAACTTATCCTTTGTCCATCACATTTTGGAGAAGCAGGAACTGAGTGAACTGCAACTGTCCATTATCTTAGCTATACCTGTCTTCATTTATTTTCAGGATGAAGGTCTTTCTATTGTAATAACTGTTTTCATATACCTGAGATTTAAGATGTTGTTAAATAATGCTGAGGTTCTATACTCCTTGCAAAATGCTTTTGGATTTTTTATGGCCATAAAACGATAAATTCAAACTGGATGTGTGTTAATTAAAAATGAACATGCATTCTTATTTAGGCTTAGAAATCCTGATAAATTGATTAGCTAATCATGAAAAGGAGCACCAGAAAGCACATTTCAATATATTCAATGTCTTGCAGCTTGAGATCAGGCTAAATGTGATGCTCAAAACATTCCATGTACTATCCAGAGACCTTCAAAGATTGTTAACAAATTGTGCTTTTTAACATTACTCCCTTCTGTTCTGTTTACCTATTATTCCTTGATTTGAATATTCCTTTATCAATCACCATTTCCTAAGTTTTTCTGCATAATTTTTCAAGATTTTATTTACACTGTATATATTTATACAATAACACTCATTTCTATTTTAACATTCCATTATGTTTAATGATTGAAAATGAAATACACGGCATTTGCCAGGCCTCACTATCAAAAACATTTAAAATTTCAAGGGGCCCAGGAAGGGCCTTGAACCCAACAATTTGATTTCTCAACTTCCAGCGGGTGCTAGATTTCAAAAAAAAGAGTAGGAAGAAAGAATGCAAAGGTCGTTGGACGAAAACACATTCTTAAGAAGTATTGAGCCCGTTTAAAGTGTGGTATTATTATTCTATTGGCCATTGTTATCATAGGAAAGACTACAGTCTTGTGTGGATTTTTCTAAAAGACAACAGAAAAGGATACAAAATATGCATTAAACAAATACATACATTTTACCTAGTTGTTTGGAAATGCTTTAAGAAATAATTTTAGTATCTCTAATTAAACCTTGCTTTTCCTGTTTTCTTGTCATCAGCAAAGTTATCTTATATAGCTGGTGGACATTAAATTCTGAATGAATTTGTTAGACAAAGCTGCAACAAAGATCCTAAAGACCTTCACTCAAATGCAAGGTTTTGTAGTGATGTAGTCCTAGTGACCAAATAATGTTACAATACTTTACATACATTGGTTCTTTTTTAAAGCCCCCAATTCCTGTGAACCCAATTAAGAGAGTGCTGTAAATGGGTGAACTCTCAACATTTGGCATGAAGATAAATGTCAGATCTTGTAAGTGAGAAATGAATTATCCAAAATTTGCACTTTATTTCCTATTTCCTATTTTCCACTTTATTTCCTATTTCTCTCCCTTACACAACCCATAAAACCACCTTCAAATTAAGGGTTACAGTGTTGCAAACCACCTCTCAATTAAAACCATGCCACTTATGTGAGGTACTAAACCTTGGGGATAAAACATGAGTCTTCATGGATTTTACATAGAGTGCTAAGAAATCCACCATCAAATTACAAAAATTATATGTGAATATGGTAGTGATGTATAATTTGATGGTAGTTTGGGGTAATTCACACTCAAAAAAGGGAATTTCCGGCAGATAATTATGACAATCTGATGTCCATTTGTTCGTGAAGAATTGGAAGTGACCAAATGACAATAGTATGCAAATTCATTGTAAAATCATAAAATTTACAAGGGTCTCTTCTAGTGAATTTCATTCTTTTGTTTCGTTTATTAAATCTATATGCTGATTTTTCTCCAGGAACTCTATATTCCCTTTGCTAAGTTTCTCCACAAAGAAGCAGACTGAGAGATAGTGACAGACCCCAAATCTAGTAAACTCCAGTAGTTGAAAGTAGATATGAACAAACCTCTCCCTAATACTTATCTTCAGATCACCCTGGTTTTCACAATGCAGTTGATGGAGAAAGATCTGGTTTATATATTTGCTGGTGATTTGGAAAGATGTTGTAAGTTCTATACTGTAAAAGCCCATCAGTGTTTTCTGTTAGTCCCTTTCTATTTTGATGGATAAAAATTAGCAGCAAACATTGGCATAAGGTAACCTGCAAGTAATGAATGACTCTTATAAGCATTAAATTCTTATTAAATTACCCTGAGCTACTACATATAATCATGGTGAGATAAATTGTGCATGCACACATATAAAAAGGAAGAAATGAACTTCTCTTTGCCTCAATTGTTTTAGTATCCCTGTGGATATACTGTACTCATATTACTGAAAGTTTGCTATGAAAAGAGAAGATTAGTCCACTTTCATTGCCTTAGCATCTTATTCACTGAGCATGAAACTCTTGTTTACCAGCTTGATAAAGATTTCGTGCTTCATTATGCTTTCCCCCCTCCTCCTACATACCATTTTTCATGCATGAGAATTAATACTGAAATCAGAATATAATGAAAATAAATGGTAATTCAATTCCAAAGGCATAGCCACTTTGTTGCTAAAAAAATTAATTTGTACCTTTGCAAACTCAGCTTTCTTACAATACATAAGGTTCAAGTAAAATTAATTTGTTCCACTGTCCTTGTAGTTCGGGAGATGTTTCTTTTACTTGGAACAATCACAGTTCACATAAATAGTCCTGGGATCTTGAGGGTAGCACTACAGAACCTGAAAAGAAGCAATGGCAGTTACAAAAATTAAATTTAAGAACTTCTTATGCAAACTAACCTGAACTGGTTTTAATTGTGCAACAGCTTAGAAGGAAATGAAAGGTAAGAAGAAAGAAAGCTAAAACAATGAGAGAAGAGCAAGAAAAATGGGGATAAACGTGCCATGAATATGCATGAACTTACAAGTTCTGTATTATTATTGAATTTACCATTGTTATTATAGGAAAGACCATAGTCTCATGGAATTTTATTTAAAACAAAAGATGAAAATATGAAGATGCATGAAATAAGATCATTTACCTAAAGACAGCAAGTTTGAAATTTTATATATACTGTGTTTCCCCCAAAATAAGACCGATCCTGAAAATAAGCCCTAGCCTGGGTTTTTTTCTAGTGGGCCTAATAGAGGTTTCAAATTGTCCCCTTTGCAAGCAGGCAGAGCTTTAAGTTTTCTCCATCATTTCTCTGTCCGGGTAAAAAGTATGTCTGCCCTGGGAAGCCCTATACACCATTGCGGCCGCAAGGAGGGAACAGACGGGTGGCCACAAAATAAGACATACCTCCCAAAATAAAACCTAATGGGTCTTTTGGTCCAAATGAATATATAAGACCTGGTCTTATTTTTGGGGAAACACAGTATGCATTCCATGTTGAGTTTAGTTTTGACTTATCTAGAGAAACCGTTGGGCAAAATTTTGCAGTCAGACACAAGTTGAAAGGTGCCTTATTCTGTAATGATTGCAGTATTTACATTCAATATGTCCCTTTAAACACACACACACAATGATCTAAACTTAAAGCCCAACTTTTGAAGTTTCACTCTCCAGTTCTCTGGACCAATTTTCTTTAATTATAGGCTAACAGGAGAAATGGCATTTTTAAACCTAATAAATAGAGGTTTTCCCTGATTAGCTCTCATTTAGAACAGATTCTGTTTTGATTTGGTTGCCCTAAATGTGTTTTCATGGAAGATAATCATAACTTGTATTTTAAATTTGGATTCATTCAAAACAGCTCTGGTTTTTTTTTTTCAATTCTAGCATATTTTTGCATTTATTTTGCCTGCTGGATAGAAGCTTCTTAATATATTACTGATTCCATGTGGAGTGTTACTCCCACAGTAACTTTTTCGTCTGAAGAACGAAATGGTTCACATAGCAAGAATTTTTAGAAATGCCATTGGAACAGCTGTTGCAAATTTCAGCTTATGAGAAAAACACTCAATAAAGTGAGATACTTATTTGTTTCTTTTGCTTCTTCCTTCTATCCATCATCTCTCCACCCATTTTCAATGGGTGTTTCATTAAGGTAATTATTTTCTGTGACTACTAGTTGATGCTTTTGTTATTTTTAGTGAGAGAAATATCCAGATGTTATGCTGTACAATAGAGAGAACAATTGCCTTTTTAACTTCTGCTTTTGCCATTCCTTGCCAAAAGTGCTGTAAACAAAAATCCACAAATATTGCAAAGGAAGGAAGGAAGGAAGGAAGGANGGAAGGGAGGAAGGGAGGAAGGAAGGATCCAACGTCAGATCAATTTATAGAGAAGGATCTACAGTCTGTGTTTTCCCCTTGGGCATTTTCCTGATGACTTCATTATTGGTAGAAGGAACATTGCTGATCTTTTCACTTTTAATATATTTCACCCTCCAAGAATAAGGGATTACAAGCAAGAGAAAAAAAGAAACTCAATAATACATGTTCTATGTTGTTATAGTTATTTTAAGTCCTGCTGTTCGTTCCTCCTCAAGCGGGTTTAGAACTTAATAATCTTTTCAAAATATTGCAATTCCCCCCAACCTTTTTACCCTTGTACAGTTGTTTCTGTAGGATACCATTTCTTGCTGCAACTGATTCATATTTAATATGGTTTGGTGCTGTGACTGAAAGGTTTCAATTGTTTTATGTTCCTTAATAAATATGTAAACCAAAAGAATGAATAAATGCACTTACTGTGTTTTCATAATGCATTTAAGAAATTTCACTAACCAAAAGAATATTAAGTCTTGGATAATATTCGGATACTACATTCATTTTTCTGAATTTGTTTTTTTTAATCATCTTATTTTCCTAATTGGCATGAAATGTCCAAAGTTTAGTCAAGTATTAAGAATTATCATATCCATTATATAAAATGATTCATTAAACTCAGCAGAAGAGAAACAGAAATAGAAAATAAAATTTAGCACCAATAAGGACATATAGATGGATAGGTGTATAATTTAGGCATCTTTAAAGAAAATTGAAATTGTTTGGACCCTGAACTCTGCTCTTATTAGGATGTCCAGGCCTTAACTCTGTCCTGTGCCTACTATGTACTGTAGGAGATTTATGACCATTTAAAATAGGGTGGAGGGGGCACTACGATCAAAACAACTGAAAAATGTTTTAAGTTTTAAAATTAAGTAAAGTTATGTAAGATGGTAATAGCAGAATAGTAGCTGTCCAAAATCCCAGTGAAGCCAGAAGAATGAAATTGTGTTTGAGAATTGAAACAAAATACATTTTTCTTTATGAAGTTGCCTACTTAAAATAGACTCACTAAAATCAGTCATCCCTAATTTACATACAACATATATCTCAACATACAACTACAATTGAGCCCAACATTGCTGTGGTTAAGCGAGACATTTGTTAAGCGAGTTTTCCTCATTTTTTTGAGCTTTCTTGCTTCAGTGAATCATGGATAAGTTAGTAACCTGGTTGTTAAGTGAA
>AZIM01000787.1:161704-172143 GCA_000516915.1 Ophiophagus hannah
CAGCAACATGGTGGAAATGTCTTTCACATTCTGTTTTTCATTTTCTGTAATTGTTTTTATAAATCCTTTTAATGAAAGGGAATAATATTTGAAATGTGTGTACAAGGCAGCCTATTGTGATAGGAAATTACAATGTTAAATCTGAGCGTTTCTCATTTATGTTTACTGATATAGCTGCCATTTTATTCCTGAATGTGCCTCTTTCGTGGCTACTTTCGTTTTGACAGTCCCCAAAGAAGTCTAAAGTTTTCTTCCAAAGTCCCTGAGAGATAGTCAAATCTAATTTTCCAGATGAGTTGATTATTGCAAAAGTGATATGCAAGAATTGCAGAGAAATCTGAAATAAATGTCATAAGTTCTCTTCGTGACTGATTTTGAATTCTGTAATATTTTCCTTAATGTCTTAATTTAGACTAATGGACCCTAATGCACAGAATTCAGAATCTCTCCATATTTTTTTCTTATTTCTTACAACCTGCCCACCATACTTGATTATAAAACATGTACACTTCGATGTAAAACTTGCAGATGATTAAGAAATAGCAATGGGGTTTCCATAGCCCGGAAAGCTAAAACCAAATAATTTTTATTCTGGAATGAAGTCGCATGATGTGTAAACCCAAACAGTACATAGCCTAGTATCTAGAGAGAAATTGAGATGTTTATTGATTAAAGCAATCTTCTTCCAGGTGAGTTTTATGCTGTCCAAGTATGTTGGGTCTAGAATGGACAATATTCCCAGCCAAACTATCCCACCCATAAAAGTTGGGTAAAAGTGCTAGAAAGTAACATATGGTAGAAGACATACACATAAAGGCAAAACAAAACGAAATAATTTTGAATGTCTATGTTATTGTAATTGGTTAACAGGATTCATAATCATGCCTAGGATTCTCTATGGACACAGGAATGCTGCAAGGGCAAGGATTGGTGATAACCACCACTCACTCAGCACTGTTGCAACTTTGAACAGTCACTGAACGAGTGAGTAGTCCTTAACCAAGGACTATCTGTACTACATAAAGGAAGCTTTAAATAAACTGCTTGCTATGTCCAAGAAGCTTCCGCCAATCTGGGGAAGCTTTTTAAATTTCCTATTGCTGTTTAACAATCTACACCTATATAATGGATAAAACAAATAATTGAGCATCTTCGTTCAAAATCCATATAAGAGAACTGTTTCTCTAAAAAGCTAAAAGATCTTAGAGTTTCAATCTGTGATAAAGATTTCCTCCCCCTTCTAAAACAAAACAAAACAAAAATTCCCAAAACATTTTCAAAAACTAAAATTTGAATCACACTTTATTTATTTATATAGAACTTGGTGAGGACGTAGTTGATTATTCATATTAGTCATACCATATTTTTCTGTTTCCTCTACTGAATAATCTAATGTAGTTAGTCTGCAAATCTTCAACAAAGCACGTGTTCTTCAGTAGGAAAACTATGTTTGTGTCTGTATTGCAGTGTCGTTGCTGGAGCCATTTATGTCTTATAAAACTGCCTGTCTCCTGACATACAGTCCAAAATAACATAGCTTTTGAAAAGACAGAAACCAGGAGAAAAGAGGTTGAAGCTAAAATATAAAGTAACCTGACAAATTGAGCATTCCCAAGAACACAGATAAAACCATATTAGAACATTCTTTCCATTCTTCTCAGAAGTCTTGCTGGTCTCTATATAGACGAAGGATCCCAAAGTACACATCACACAGCTGGTGTTTAGCCACATTTCATATGTGGAGCCCCATCTCTAGGCGTGAAATACTATCTTTGCACCATTTTGGTTTAAACAAACATTCCTTTTTCATTGCAGAAGTTGTATCCTAGCACCTATGGCCTGTATCTCTGAATGATACTGGACAGTGAAGGCACATTGGGGAAGAACTAAGGCAAATATTATTTCAGAAAACATTTATGGAAAAGAAAATGCTATCTATTAACAGATCAGTCAATTCCTGCCAATCAAGATAATAAAATATTATAGTTGCAGAATGATTGTAGGGCTTTCCATGCATATACTATTGAAATTGACAAATCCACTTCCTTCCAGGCATAAATCTTTATAAAGAACAAAGCCATAGTCTTGTGGAGTTTCCAATTCCTGCTTGTAGCCTCTAATGGCACTGAACAGAAGGGAGTAAACTCATTACTTCATGATTCACATGCAGTGTGTTTCTTGGTCACATGTAAGTGAGAAGTATACTTTGTTATGGAAAGTTTCTTTCAGTAACTCTTCCATGGTAACCTAGGTCATCTCTTTCGCGGACTAGCAAGAAGATATCCCAGGAGGCTAAAAGCAATTGCTCATATTAAATTATAAAGACACAAACACATATTTATAGTCAGAATCAAAACCTATGTCATATATATAAACAAAATGACAGGTTATATGACATTTTTCCAACTTGCTACCTTCAGTTCCTGGAATTCTTAGCCAAGAATTCTGAGAGAACATAAGCTTCTTGGATAAGAAGTGAAACATTTTCAAGGGGGAAAAAAACCCAAGAAATTACAAAAGTGGAAAAAGCACCTTTAGGACAACCATGACCTGGATGATTCAGAATCTCCATAGACATGATGCTTGGATGTAGGAATTTAGGAGCTGAAGTGCAACACATTTAGAAAATAATGGATTAGGGAAAACCGGGTAGCTTTCTATAGCATAAAGCCATAGTCCTGTAGAATTTCCAATTACTGCTGGCAGTATCTAATGGCTTTAAGTAGAAGTCATATCAGTAAACTCATAACATGATGTTCCACATGCAGAGTGTTTCTAGGTCACATGTAAAACAGGGACCACCTTTCTCCAAGAATCTCTACCCATCGAATCTATCAAATAGGGCAGTGGTGGCTAACCTTTTTGGGCTCCCATGCCGAAAATTGCGCATGCGCTTATGCGTGCGCTTGCATGCCAACACCAAGAAGGCAATGTGCATGGGGGGCCCCACACCCCTGCGCATGTGTGCATGACCCCCCCTGCACTCCCCCACCACACTGTGCATGCACACGCATCTCCTGCATTCGCCCCGCCCCCCGCACGTGCACAGGAAAATCAGCTGGCTGGCAGGAGGCGCGCATGCATGCGCAGTGGAACTGAGCTGGGGTGATGGCTCGCATGCCGGCAGAGATGGCTCTGCATGCCACTTCTGGCACATGCGCCATAGATTTGCCATCACAGTTTTAGGATATGCCAATATTTGGATATATCCATTCCTTCTTATAGCCTTTCATGCACTACTGTCACACAACTCCAAAGTATAGTAGAACATGTTATAAAGAGACCTTTCATAACATGCTTTGCAGTTATGAAAGATCCCTTTTCTTCAAATGCTTTATCCTTTTCCACCAACTGTTTCTTGTGTGGTTATGTGCAATTTTTGTTTCAGCAGTTACAAAATGTCTTAGACTTTTTGAAGGTGACTTTTTTAGACATGATGAGGTCAGAGAAAAGAAAGGACTGAGGGATGTTTTTTTAAACGTGAATAAATAATCTTTGGTTTCAAATATTCAGAACGCCCATCATTCTAATATTTTCAAGTTAACAGAACAACAATCAGCCCTTGTTATAAGGAGCTTAGCATTCATCCATCTGTGGAGTTGCCTTGGCCTGACTAAGATATAGGCCTAGCAACAATATTTGTTGGGACCTTATTAACAATTTTGTAGTTTAAAAAAAGTAACAATAACAATAAATCTACTGGAATAATGTGCAAATTTTTGCATCTGCCATGTTCATTTTTGTCTCATTTGGAATTTGCAAATAAATACACCAAATAGTAATCTGAAAGCCTTCAAAAAAGGAAAATTAGCCCCTCCAAAAACTTTAAAAGTAATCCCTGGTCATCAAATTTTTACTACACTTCCAACTGAGCTATTATGTTATTAGTGTATGATTTCCTAAGTCTTCCTCCTAACATGAGTCTTATTTTTAACTCTCTGATTTGCTATTAATGACTCTACATTTTAAAAAAAAAATCTTTTCAGGAACGGTGGCCCAAATGATGACAAAGAGAATTCAACATACCTAAAGATACAATAACTATTTTCTGATATTGTTAGAAAGACCTTTTTTAACCCCTCCATGAGCGTAAGACAGAGGGGTTCCTGGTTTCAGCTCAGAGAGCTACCCTTAATTGTGATGCTTTAATTGTAATTGCTTCTCCCTGATTTACACTAATTTTATTCAGTCCTTGTTCACGTTTTCCATGATGAAGTAACCCTCATCTCCATTAGACTTCATCTCACCTCAACAATTTATAACCTCAGGAATACAAGGCAATGTTTTTAAATTTCCTCATTAAAGCAACTCATTAGAAGCATGGAGCACTGATGAGCAATAAATCACCTCATTACAAAACAACCTCAGATACAATTAAGTTACTGGAGCTAGACTCCAGTGCTGCTTCTCTTGTAGCAAAATTAATATTATTAGGCCTAAAAATGTCCCAAACTCCATATTTACCTTTAAAACAACACTAAATTTAGGGTAGGAAACACTTGATGGGGATGATGTTTGATGTTCCTCTGATCATTTGGTTTTGGAGGATATGATTTGCAGGGGAGAATCCATGATGTAGAAATACTAACAGACCTCCATATAGACTTTTTGAGTCTAAGATAGGGGATAAGACGGCGCAGTGGCTTAGTGACGCTGGAACTGCCAGACAGAAATGGTCTGCACTCCAGCAGTTCAAGCCCAGTTCCATGAGATGACGTGAGCTCCCCTCACTCAATCCCTAGCTCCTGCCCACCCAACAGTTTGAAATGTTTGTAGATAAATTGATAAAACTTCGGTGGAAAAAACCTAGCTGCATTTGTGTGTACCCAGAGCAGAATCTGGTGTTGGACCTGGTTGGATGCAAGGCATCGAGACATGAGGAGAGGTGAGACTGGCAGAGGAACCTGGAAGAGTCACCAACCCGAGTGCCGCTAGCTAATTGATGTGAAGCTCGTGCCCCCCCCCCGGTGCAAACAAGGATAGATGCACAAGCGTCAAACAGAATGAACTAGCAATCTAGGCTGTCAGGACTGCATTGTGTGTAGCATGTGTAGACTTCCCTGACATTGTATGCCATACACTAAATAAATAAAAAGTCAAAGGCTCATGCTTACTTAACTAGTCATTAAATGCATCTTTGAAAAGCATGCCACAGACACAAGCAAGTGAGCAGAGACAAAAAACATTTGTTTAATTGTAACTTTAATCTGATCTGAGTTAAATGCAGTTAACTGTATTGCCTATTGTGTATCAACCTTTTTGTCATATTAAATTTCCTTTCAGTGGCAAAGTTATGAGGTCTTCCGGTGTTACAGTCTACTGTATTGTTTGGGGAGGCCTTAAGTTCTACATTCATTCTCTTTATGTGAAATAACAACAATATAGTTCATATGTTTCAATCAAGAAGCCCCAGATTTCATCTCTTTCCTACTGACCTTTTGGGGTATTTTCATTTGTTTTGCATCTATGCTTCAGATTTGTTTTCTCACCCGAATGTATATCCTGACCCTAAATTATGCTGACATTTAAAAAAAATCCCTGAGTGATTTAATCAATATGTACTTCTAAATGGCATAATCTTCCAGCTCTAGTTGTATTTTCACACTATCAAATTGGGAAAATGCTATTAATTGCATTCATATTTGTTTGTTTCACACTTATAGAAAAAGCTAGCCTGTCAATACTAAATTATCAGTGTAGTTAACATGTGTTTAATTAAACACTCTTATCTATTAAACTGTACTACCTGTCATGCTTCTGTTGATTAACCAATAGTAAACAACAGTGCTTATTGTTAATTGATTGGCAATGTTATGGCTATTTCCCTAATATAAAACTCACTGTAAGAAAAACATCTAAAATACTCACAAGAAAAAATTGTGTATCTGTGCCTTTGTCTGGGTGTGCTTTTCAAAGTCTAAGCTTCTACTGAATGACAAACAAATGAACTATCAAATAGTTTATAAGAACTAAGTACATAATGCTTTTACTAAACACTTGCAGAAAACAGAAATTGAAACGAATCTAGAATTTTCTTTGTTCAATTTCCCTGATCTAACCTAGAATAGCAAATTATTCCAAATTATATTTTTAACCTAATTCTTCAAAGTTTTAGCAATCTTTACAGCAACCAAGTAACTTCACACTATCTTATACAATTATACCAGAACATGCAAATAACTAAATTAATTTTAGAATGGCTCTTTTCTCCCTTGAAACTTTGTAAAAACTTTAGAAGAAAATCAGAAATGGTAAATTATTTTCTTTTTTTATTTGGAGGTCTCATGGATATCATGGGAATTTGGCAGCTAATAAATTCAAATAAATAATTGAATGCCATCTGGGGATGTCTTAGGCGATATAGTGGCCATAGACTCTGTAGTATTGACTCCAAAGTAATTGTCATTTTCATCAATAAAGTCTCTGTTTTAAATACAGACTTCCAGGGAAGAATGGTGGGCTGAAGACAACTCTGTGAAAAATAGAGTCAAAATTTGCAGCAAGAGACCGGGCTGCCAAGTAGATTTGCTTCTTTGATCCTCTCAGCATAAAGAAGGGATGTGACATAACCCAAGCTGCATTCCATTCTCACAAGGAAAATGAAAGCAGTGATCTCCAGGTGGAAGAACCAAGAGCTGAAAGAATTTGCCAACCGCCAACCAAGTCTTTTCAGATGACACTAAGTTCACACTTCTTTTGCTAACTATTTTTGGAAATTTGCCTATCTATTGATTTCAAGAAGTTACACACCTTCAAAATGACAAGTCTGGAAATATACCAAGTTAGTGCTTTTAATCCTTAATATAAGAAAATGAGAATGTATTTGTATAATTTTAATAATTTAAAATAAACAGCAAAAATGAGGCAAGGTTTCACTTTATGTTTTAAATGGATTAAGGGCTCAGAAAACATTGGAATACTGGACTCTGAAAATTAATGCTTTGTAATTCATTTTAAAGAATAAATGCATTTTTGTGGGAAAGAAGAATTGTTTTGATATTGGAAACATACAAGACAACCAACTTATAATAGCATTCAGAGATAGTTTTGAGGAATTGCATTGGGATTTTGAATGAATAAGGTCAGCTATGTTATATTTTTTAAGGATTAAGCTCTTCCCAGAAGAAGTTGTTACAGAAAAAGTTATGTAGCAAACTATAGCTGAGAACAACTTGAATAAAACTTGAAAAAGAATTCATCTGTGAAAAAAAAACAAAATGGGTGAAGGCTTTAAAATTTAAGGTGAAAATGAAATTGACAATTTACAAAAGAAAAAGTTTTGAAAAAGCTGTTTAAAGTTTTGAAGAAATTTGAAACAAGGATCAAACATATGAATGTATTAAAGAGCAAGGCTGGTTTATATAAAAAGAAGGAATACAAAGTTGGTTTACTTGACTGTGAAACTGGGATATGTTGCTATTGTGAGTAGTTATTTTTGATTTGCTGACATCTGGACTGGAAAAATGTTATGTATTTTGTTAGGTATTATTCACTTGATTTTTACCCATTTCTGTTGTCTTTATTAAATTTTCCATTTGATCATTACTAAATTCATCTTTCATTTGATCATTATTAGATTCATCTTCATTTTTTTTTATTCATCTATTATTTTTATTATACTATTTTTGAGTTTCCCATAAATCTTTCCAAAACTGGATTGCTTCCTTTTTGTTTGATATTCCATTTTGGTAGAATTGCCTCTGGTCTGAATAAAACAGCTGGTTTTTCTTAAATTGGATGATTCATGCCTCATAGCATTCGATTTTCCCAACTGTTGCTTGTACTTGTTGGTTTATGATTTCCAAATCTTCTTTATTTTTTCTGGTGCTAAGCCAACATCTTTTTATTAGGCTTGTCCTGATCCTTGCATTCTTCAATTTTTGCTCTTTCATGTTCTTTAAATTACTTGCATCTGATCTTAATTTTTTTTATCTTGGCCTCCTATCAGCTCTTCCACTTGAGACTGAATATGATTTTGACTTTCTAATTTCAGTACTCAGTACTTTCTAATTTCAGTACTCAGTTCTTCCGTATTCACCACTGCTGAACTGTAGGCAACATGACTGGTCTCTTCAATAAATGTTATTTTAATCCTTACAAGCACTTTATTCATATACTTCATTATAGATGCCAGGGTTTAAAAAATAGTGTAATTATTGCATCTAATCCCCAAAATATGTTTTCTTTGCACTAGGTATTTAACAAATTTTTCAAATATAAAAAAATGGAAAGGAGATGCAACAATTTGATGTTGAATAATAGCCAGTATAAAAACCTGGAGAAATCCTGTTATGATGGCAGAACTACATTATCCAAACAACGTCAATCTACACTCTGCATGGAGAATAAATATCATACACTAGGATAAACATCCCACACCCTGTGTGCCATTCAAATTCTCAGAGATTACCGAAAAATAGGCCTGTCTATCTCAAGGGCATCCTGGTTAAAAAAAGACTGCTAGGATGCAAACCATTTAAAAAATTATTTCATTATGAGATTTTATTATGGCAAAAACATATAGTCTTAAAATTAGGCCTCAGCACATCCCTGAATTAAAAATGTTATATGGCTATCTAAAAAGTTTTAAACTTTAATGGAGCATAGCTATTAGGGTGGTAGAGGATCTATTTTTAAGCTACATTGTCATCTATTGTTTTACATTATTCCATTCACAACCACTGCCAGCTGTCAAATTAGCAATGTAATTCATTTTAAAAATCATTAGAGCCTAACACATTCTGACAAGCAAACGTGAGGAATACTAACAGAAGAATGGAACAAACATGGAAAAAATGTGATTCTGTTTGGGCTTTTTCATCCTTGTGAAACTGTAATCGCAAAAGAAACAGAATGTTAATTTCTTACTCCCCTCTTTACTAATTCCGCCTGAATTTTAAAAGGAAATTAAGTAAAAAACAACCCCTAGCCCAAAAAAAAGATAAATAAAAATGAACTGGAGTATTTAAAAAATGTTAGTAAGGTCATACTTGTAGCTTTCCTATTACAAAAAAAAACTGATTAGAAATTAAGCTTTTGAGTGTAGTAAAGTCAATAAAAGGTTTTGTTCATATTTCAAGCATTGGGAGGGAATATGAATATACATAGGGAGAGGGGAGGGAGGGGAGGGGAGAGGGAATTAAGTGGGGAGATGATACTCCTCCAAACATCCCCATTAGAAAGCAGAGATCATTGACAGAATATCCCAGAGCTAAATCATGTTTTCTTATGCCCTAACCTGACCTTGCTAGTAAAATAGAAAGAAGCTTGACTTTCTGCAAAAAGATGAAGAAAACAAAACGAATGGAAACCCTGAGGTTCTGGGTCTGTAGCCTGACCTAGTTGGAAAAGGTATATCTAAAGAAAGAGTAAAAAAAAACATTATAAATATCACAGCTGAATAACAGGTAAGATATGGTGAAACAGATTCTTTATTTTGTTGCAAAACAATTATTGTCTCTTCTTGCAGCTAGACCTAGCCCCCCTTCCTTCTTTCCTTCCTTCCTTTCTTCTTTCTTTCTTTTCTTCTGGAGGTTTTTCTATCCCCCCCTCCCTGAAAAAGGAAATGTTTAGCTTGGATCTCCATAACATCGGATTCTGGATATGGAAAATCTACTCCTGGTCCTTACCCTGGTTTTAGCAGCGAAAGTATTTGATCATGCTACAAGGAGAAGAGAGGAAATCCAGCCTTATTGATTTTCTGCATGTTTCATCGGCTTTTAATCTATCTGATCACATCATGCTACTCATTGAAAAGAGTTCTTCCTTGGCCTGATAACAAGCAATTATGGGTAAAGAATTTACAGTTGTAGACTCCCCTGTAAGGCTAGGAGAAAAAGAATACTGTAATTAGAAAGTCTATCCTCTTATGCACACACAGATATACTGATTCTAAATTGACAATAACTTACTTGCTGTAATTCTTTTATCAATAATGCTTTCAATCTAAATAAAGCTTACTAAAGAGAATTTTAGGAGATTTATGCTTGGAAAGAATCACTTTTTTATTCTGGTCTGACAGTCTCACAATGACTGATCAGTTGGAGGCTAGATGAAACTGCTTTAGGACTACGCATATTAGGATTTCAAGATCTAATATCTAGCAATGAAGAATCAAACTACACCAAAAAAATCATAAATTAGGTCCATAGATTGGGTTTAATATTTATCTAAAATAAGCTTGAGAGAGGTAAAAATCAGGATAGATCGATGGTTGCATCAGCAGTCTTGAAAGCAGGAAAAAGTTCAGTATGTGTCCCAGTCTATACTTCCTGTTTATAGCTTACAATAAAACATACAGGTATCTTGGATTCATATTTTTCTAAAGAGGAAACTAGCATGTCCTGAGATGTGCCCTGGTGGCACAGTGGTTGGAATGCAGTATTGCAGGCAAATTCTGCCCACAGCCTGAAGTTCAATCCTGATGGGGCTCAAGGTTG
>AZIM01000787.1:172157-183962 GCA_000516915.1 Ophiophagus hannah
CCTTCTGAGGTCAGTAAAATGAGGACACAGATTGTTGGGGGTAATAGGCTGATATTGTAAACTGCCCAGAGGGAGCTTTAAAGCACAGTGGAACAATATATATGTCTAAGTGTTATTGCTATGTGCAAATCTGTGGATGTTGCACTCAGAAGACAGCACAAAGACATCTATTCACTCTTTACCTTCTGCATTGTGACCAGACTTCATTCATCCTTCATCTTAGCAGTAGCTCTTACTCCACCGTTATCATTTTTAACACTGTTAAACCAGTGGTGGGATTCAAAAGTTCCCACCACCGGTTCTGTGGGCGTGGCTTGGTGAGCATGGCTGCAGGGGTGGAATTGCGCGATCATGCATGCACGCATGCACCAAAGCGTGCTTTTTGCATGCGTTTAAACAGTAAAAACGAAGCTACTGCACCTCTCAGCTGTTTAGCACAGCAATCTGCTCTGCCGCGCCAAACAGCAGACAGGTTAAAAAGGACCTAGGAACAGGGGTGGGCAGGTGGACTCAACTGCAGAGCATCGGAGAGACTTGGAGCGAACCAGTTTTCTGCCAGCTGATCTTCAATGCTACCGGTATGCCAGAACCGGGCCAAACTGGCAGAATACCACCACTGTGTTAGACATTTTTGTGATTTACCAAAACGGCATTCCTCCAAGAAGAAAATGCCATTCCTTACCTTGTCTTTATTTTCAGAGCCAGAGGCTTCAAGTTTGGTTCGGATCACGAAAGGGGTGGACAGTCTCAGCAAGACACGTTCAAACACGGCTGCAATCTTTGGAGAAACAATTTCAAAGCAGTCCTGGAACTTCAACGTCTTATGAACCTCACACTTCAGCTGCTTCCTCAGTCCT
The DNA here is from genome assembly GCA_000516915.1 of Ophiophagus hannah. NCBI lineage: Eukaryota > Metazoa > Chordata > Lepidosauria > Squamata > Elapidae > Ophiophagus > Ophiophagus hannah. The sequence goes on from AZIM01000787.1 coordinate 173,015, forward strand.
TCACCCAGCTGCAGTACTAACATGCTGGGATCAAACATCAGATGGAAAGGAAAAGCACGGCAGAAGGTGTTAATGCTTATCCTCAGATCTGAGGGGGATTGAGATGTCCCCAGAGGAAGCGCTTTTGTGATCTTTGCATTTTCACACTCTTTGATAATAAAAGTGAGACAGCTGCAGTTGCCTGGGTTTAGGTCCTCGGAACATAGTTTATCGTTTACAATCTGTTCCACTTCGACATCCAGTTGGTAGATCTTCCTTGCTGCTGCCTTCACCATGCCCATCATGGCAAACCCAACGATCTGATGGGGATGGAAGTAGTGAAGCATAAGGTTGCCTTCAGGGAGCTCTTTGCATAGGAAAGAAGGGGATTCTGAAGTGACCTGCCTCCCAAACGAAGTCCTTATGTGCTCCAGCAAAGCATCAAAGCCATTAAAAAAATCTTGCAACGTGCCACCCACAGCTCGAAGAACTCTCTCGTTCTCACTGAAGCAGATATTGAAGAATTCAGCCCCGAACTTCTCTTGTAGCTCCTCAAACTTTAAACCTAGAATAGACATACGTCAGTATGAAATCACAGTGGCAATGATCCTAGGAGAGGCAAAAGTTTGGGAAGAGGCATCAATCTGGTATGACCTTTGGGAGGAGAGTCTAGCTCAGGGGTGTAAAACTCAATTTCATTGAGGGCCACATCAGGGTTGTGCTTGACCTTGGGGGGCCAGGGTAGGCATGGGCCGGTGGGTGTGGTCAGCTCAATGTCACTTGTGTTGGGGGACCTTGTGGTGGCTCGAGCACTCTGTCAGCGAAAACAGGCTCACAAGCTCCATTTTCAGCTGCGACACCCTCCTGCAATCCTCTGCCAGTGAAAACAGAGCTCGAGAGTGGGCCTCCCAAGCTCCAATTTTGCTGGCAGAGGCACCACAGGCCAGACCTCTACTGTTTCCAGGGAGGTCCCACAGGCCAGATCTAAACACCCCATGGACCGAATGCAGCCCCTGGGCCTTGAGTTTGACACCCCTGGTCTAGCAATATAGAATTTTATCAAAGAATGGGACATTCAAAATGAGCCAGGACCTAGAAGTATTAGAGGACCTGTAGGCCCCAAATGGCTACAGTTAGATGGCACCAGCTTTATTCACAGAATGAATAAAATGGGATAAGCAAGCAGTTATTGTGAGAGATGGCTTTTGAAGTGGGAAATAGCAAAAAAAGTGTGAATATCAATCACATACAGCATCTTCAAAAGGTCTTATCTCTGATATATTCAATGACAGGAAGCAGAAATAAACACTGAGACAAAAACAAAAATTACAAATTAATTATTAACATAATGAATAAAGCTAGTATTAGTTGAATTTGTCCATTGCAGATTAGAGTCCTTAGAGGTAATGGTACTGCAAAACACACAATCCCAAATGCATAGTTCTCTGGATGTTCAAAATGGGAAATGTAAACATTTTTCTCACCATCAAAATAATGCTAAAAAGCATACATCATTGATTTCCTGTGTACAAGTATTCCAGTAAAAACATTTCAGTGCATGATTTAGACTATGGCTGAATAGTCTAAATTGCATTGTTATTAATATTAACATCACACTAACAGAGCAATCTAGTGTTATGTCCACAGAATTTATATTGGCCACTACATGAAATTAAACCATAGTTAACAATATTAAACTTTATGGGGTCAGTTCCTGAATTACAAGCTACCCTTTGCAAATAAAAAGTTTTATATGTGTACCAGGCCAGTGGTAATAGCATAATATTTATTAATTTTCTATTTAACATACTAAATAGCTTCTTTTAAACTGTATTTCAAATCCATAGTAAGCATTAGTAACATAAAAGATTCATAAATTTATAAAGTTTACCAGAGTTCTCAGGGAGTGTGTGAGTGTATGTGTGTATGTATGTGTTTTCTGGAAGATTTAATCAATATCATCATACAGCTGCACTTAATCTAATCTTTTTTTTCAGCAAAATTTGGAATTATTCACCCATATGCACAGATTTACAACAGGGATTGTGCAACTCCTGAGGCTAGATAAACTAAGTTGATCACTGAAATAGTCAATTTCCTTTGCAATATTACTGGAGGGAAAAAGCTTATTTGACTACAAATTTACTCACTTAAAATGCAAATTCAGGAGGTAAATAAGCTCCTAGGATATTTGCAAACAGTGAGAATTTCCTTGGACAGCTTTCGAAACAATATGAAGTATACAAAGTACAAAGCAATTTATTTGTTGATGCTCTAATGACTTGTAGATATCTAGGAAAGTATGACCTGAACAATCTAGAGAACTTAAATCAAGACTTTCAAAAGTATTAGCATTTGTGAAGCTCTGGTGGCATTGCTTTTATTGTCATAAAAGAATCATTCGGCATATATGGAAGCAAGTCTGAAGGAAAAATCATTCATACTAATACAGGAAATCTAAGGCAGAAGAATAAGCCATTTGAGAGAAAAAAGGATTATAGGAAGAGGTTCAATTATTATGAAAGAGAAACCCACAGGACTTAAGAGAGCATGACAGGTAATGCTCTTCCCTCTTAAGACAGAAGAGAAATACCTGCTATAAGGATTGAAAGGTGACAAAAGTCTGATTTTTTTAAAAAAGATTTTCTTTTCTACATGATCTTTGAGTATTTAGAGCAGGGGTGTCAAACTCGCAGCCGGCGGGCCAGATGCATCACGTTGGCCACGCCCACCCCCGTTTTAGCAAAGGAGGAAAATGTCATGGTACATCACATGATGACAATGTGACAACATGAGTTTGACACCCCTGATTTAGAACAATTGCACAGTCTCAGTTAGGTTAGGATGAAGATCAGTTTACTACCACTGATAGCTAGAAGAATCATCTTAATAGGACAGTAACCCTATTAAGCTACCTTACTTTTGCTTGAACATATTCAATAAAGTTCTCACCACCTCCTTTACACATTTCACTCTCAACAGCTAACATCATGTTGAGGCTTCTCTGACAATTCAAAAAGAATCTACAACAAACTCAAAATGAATGTTCATTTCCTGAATTCTAGGATGCTGAAGAACTGGTTACGGAATTCTACTGATTTAAGAGTTGAATCAGATACCCTCCCAGTCAACTGTGAGAGAGATAGGTCAAAAATGTGATTGATAAATAAATAAACAAACTTTTCTTAAGTCTAATACCTTTTCATATCATTTAGATTCTAATTATTTTGAGGTATTTCTATAACTAAGCATAGTGATAGAAATGCCCAGAACTAAGCATACTATCTAAAACAGATCTAAGAATTCAGAATCTTTAGAAACTATACTTTTATTAATATAGCCTAAAATTTCATATACTTGACTTTTTTTGTAGGCATGTCATACCACAAGTTATTAGTTTATTGGTTTGTATGTTCATTTTTTTATTAAATTTATATGCCACCCATCTAATTTTGAAGGGACTGTGGGTAACATATAGCAAATTCATGTTCTGGATTATTTACCAATCCAGAATCCTTTTCATCAGTGCTATTCACTTTTGAGTCATCTGCAAATTTATTAAATATTTTTCTCTACCTCCTCATGAAAGTAATCATTTAGATGAAGAGTACCAAGCACACAATTGATAGTCTTTAACTTTCTTTGAAGAGGACTTGTTGAGAATTAAGTACAATCTCTGAGTCAGTGATGTAGTCACTTAATTGCAATACCATCCAACCAAAATTTATACAGCCTGCACATCAGAATTCCTATCCTTAAATTGCTTAATTTGAACAGAAACAACCTTCTGCTTAGCTACACAGACATTTCCAAGTAAAAGTCATAGGTCTGCAGAATAGGTCACTGTAAGTAAATGAAGTGAAATTCAAAACCGTTCTATATTAACAAAGGGGCTATGGAGAATAATAATATAGTACCAAGAATATTTGCTGTACGCTGGAGAATTCCTGAGACATCTTCAGTTTCATCATTGCCAGAATGGTCTGCATAGGAGCATCGGTTGGAAATATTATGGAAATTCTTTTCAGCATCCCTGTAACTAGAAAGAAACATACAATTAGTGGTGTATGGTAGCATAACAAAGACCATCTGAAAGCACCTAAGTGAAACAACTAAACCAGTGGTGGGATTCAATTTTTTTACTACCGGTTTTGTGGGCATGNACCTGCTGAATACCACCTCTGGAATAAACATTTGAAATGACCACTCTTTCTGAAGAATGATCGTTCTTTTTGAAAACATATAATCTAATACAGAGTTCCTCAACCTTGGCAGCTTTAAGATGTGTGAACATCAAACTCCTAGAATTCTGAGTGCTGAACTCCACATATCTTCAAGCTTCAAAGGCTGAGAAAGACTGGTCTAATACTTCCATCATTTTTATGGAAATGAACCAGCAATCTGATGCAATAAGCAAGAAAGCGGAATCTGCAGATCCGTATTTGTCCACAGATATGTAACATTATCTCTCCTTCCCAAAACAGAAAAAACTTTGTAGTTTCCAAGTACTTGTTTGCAGGTTATCTAACAGGGAAGCTTACAACCTACATTGATATTCTGAAGAAAATAAAGAAGGCGAAACAAAACCAAACAGGGAATAAACACACATAAATCAACTTAACCCTTGAGGTCTAGGAATGTGAACTTCAAAAGAAGAATGGATCCTTTGCTGCAAGTTTCTACTCCTTTTCTACTCCTTTTCTTCCCTATCTGTTCTATACTTGCCATCAAACTATGAGCAAGTTTGCAAAGGTGATTCCCTAAGCAGCAGCTTCTTCTACTATTCTAGCCTGAGGTACTTTCCTGCCGTGTCTGAATTGTTAACTAAGGAGAGTTGATAAGATAGCTTGACTAAAAAGCCCGCAAGGATAAGTACCTAAAACTTGGGAAACCTCAGAAGCCTGTGCTGAATTTTAACGCATGTTTCCAACCTAACCTAAAGAGAATGCCAAAGGATCAAGGGCACTTGCATATTTGGAAACAACAAGTATTATTTGCTTAATCAATATAGCTCCACTGCTTAATCAATACAACTCTGGCAGGTGTCTCATCCATACAACAATGCAGTGAGAGCCAGCAGTAGCTGTTGGATCCAATTCTACCATTAAGCTGTGGAATAATCGCCTCCAACTGCAGACATTTGGCCGTGTTTTCGAACAAGGATTTATTGTTATTGTGAGTATACTGCAGTAGATGGTAGTCGGTACTCTGGAATTTTCTGCCTCATGTGGCAAAGTAACTTGGCGAGCTCTGAGCATTATGCCTCTTCGGTTGGGGAGCGAAATGGTAACAAATAATAGGCAGTCAATGCAGACTAGGGAAAACAAAAATAGACACCACACAATGGTGCCAACTAGTTTTAGGAAGCAGCTGTTGCTTGATTTGTTGCTTAAATTGAAGCTGCCTGTTACTTAGTTGAATCTAAATATTGGTGTGACTGATCAATCTTTTATGGCTTTGCTTGAAAGTCGATCAGCGAGTTTCTATTGCAAAGGGGATTTGAACCTGGGTGTCCCCAGTCATACTCCAATACGTTAACTACCATGCCATGCTGGCTAGACTACCATGCCATGCTTGTAAAACAAAAGGAAGACACAACTCAGCAAATTTGTAAGTACATCAAAGGCTTCCAGTGTACAAGATTCAAAGTTTCAATTCTTATATTTTTAATTAATGAAAGGTTAGGTAGCAGGTCAGTAATGAAAAGACACATATGTAATGCTGGAAAGTTGTTTTCAGACACAACATATAAATATTGGACACATTTAGCCATTCACCTGGTGCCTTATCAAGCGACTCTTTATAGTATTCAGTAGCCTACATCTATCTATTGTCCTATAGATATGTTGGAAATAATAGTCCCAAGCACTGTGGCCAAGTGGAAAAAATGTGGGAAATATAATCCAAAACAGACAGGAAAAGGCAAGTTGCAGCACACTGGCTTAATAATAACTTTTATATTTATTTTATTTATCCAACTTATATAACCACTTATCTCAAATCACTCTTGTATATGTATATGATCATAAAAATCATATAAAACCAGATTACAGATACAATACAATCTCTTTCTTTCTCTTTGGAGCAGGTAAGAAAATTATAATCCATAGATATTAACATAACCTGGAAACAGGGCCCTCAGTCCACTTATTTTAATTATTTTATTATTATCATTTGTATGGTTAGGATGCTGGGTTGGAGGTTAGCAAGTCTGTGTTTGAGACCTGAGTGCTGCTGCATGGTGGGGTAAACTCCCCTCATTTGCTCCAGCTCCTTGATGGGGACCTAAAAGGAGCCTACATGGGCATCCCCCAGGCAACAGTGATATTATTAGCTAATCCTTCAACCCAGAAGTACCTTAAACGGTGCCTACAACACTAATGGAAGAGGGGGTCATTTGTATGCCATCTGTTTTGCCAGCTCACATCAACACAACTTCACTAACATCTCTTGACAATAAAATATTCATAAATGTGGTCACTTATCATGTGGTCACTTAACATCTAAAACCATAAAACTGTCACCTCCAGGGAAAAGTATCAGTCAGTTAAACCTATCCTCCAGATGTTCAATAAAAGAGGATGGTTTTTTTACGTGCTTCTAGAACAGCAAGAAGGAGGATGGTGTCCTTATTTTTAAAAACACAGAAAATAATGGGATTCTATAACAGAATTCCAAAGAATTAAAATTCTAAAGGATCAGAAAAAAAATATCTATGTACTGATGACTTTACGGCATCATGGGATGGGAAGATTCTATTTAAGGAAATTGTCCTAAAAATCTAAGGACTTTAAGCAAGAAGGGCTTTATAAACCGGTACTTTGATTTGCATCCAAAAACCTGCTACCAGCTCCTGCAAGATGATTGTGATTCTGTTGAACTGGGACAGATCTGTCAACAATTGGGCATTTGTGTTTTAGGTGAGCTATGATTTCTGGATAGTCTTTGAAGGTTGTCGTAAATAAAGCACAGTCAAACCACCAAAAGACCATGCATCTGTGACTTTTTGCCTGTTGCAAAAATGGCAACATCTAGCATACCAGCTGAAGGCTGTCTCTCTCTCTGTTATCTACAATTGCTGTTCCAATAAAAGCTCTAAGTCCAATGGGAGGGAAAAAACCTTCTAGGAGAATGCAATCTTACCAAGAACTAACAAAAATGGAATTTCATTGTGTCTAAACACTCTCTAGACAGCAGTTATTCCACCTGGAGAAGATTTAACCTGAATCTGATGGACCTTCCTCCAATCCTTCACATTTGGATCATGATACTATAATCCAGTGGTACTAGATGCTCTCCAGTCCTGCTAAATGTGCTCCAGTCTTGCTAGAAGTGCTCCACTCCTGCTAGAGACTGCCGTCCTTCCCCTGCAGCTTATCTACAAAACAATTGATTGAGTCTCAATCCTAGATTGAAGCCTGAAACTCAACTGCAAGGATTCCAACTAATCTGCATCTTCCAAGTTCTTCTATAGACGAACCCCAACCACTTTCTCAACAACCCTCTTGCAGATTAGAAGGTTAGAGACCAGGTGGAAGTTTGTAGAACCTCCAAATGGAGGATTTCTTCAGAGGGAGCACATATCCTTCAAGACAGTCAGTGCAACTTCCTCCCCTAAAGAAGCATTCCCCATTCCTTGAATCCAAGTATCTGTTCCCTCCTGGGCTATTCAAATAAGTCAGAGAAGTCAACATCAACATCAACTTCTGCTGCTTCTCATGAACTACCCTGTCCACCTCTTCAGACTCCACAGACTCAAAGAATGCTGGATGATATCACAGGACACTGTTACAGTGATCTCTGTGGTAGAGATGTGAGATATAATAATAGAGATTTCTAAGGTGATCCAACTTCTTGCCAATTTAGTATTGAACTTGGATATTGTTAAAGGAGCAATTGGTATTTGCATTTAATTAAAGCAGGGTTCTCCAAAGTGGTTAATATTGATCACTATGACTCAACAAGACTATCCAAGGGTCAATATTGTTGTTATTGCTATTCATAGCAGTATTAGTTAAAGTAGTATTTATAAAATCTCTTTCATGTAAAAGATGTTTGAATAATCTGAAACTTCATTAAGGAATCAATGAGCTGAAAAGTTTGGGGAGTCTGCTTTAAATGGATACCTTATCATAAGATATCCATTGAATGAGATGTAATTATTGAATATATTACTGCAACTTTCTTGATTGTTCATTTATTGAAGAATCATGGCAAGTTACTGTAAAAAGAAGTTGATAGAGCAGGTGATAATTTTCTCTAAACTAGAGAAATAACTTTCTTCAAAGCTTACTTTAACGTGAATATTATTCCCTCCTATTGCTTGTGGCCTGGAACCAGAAAGGAACATGTATGTGACATTTTACTTCCTTCGTTTTTCTGCTAGCCACTGCTGTCCAACAAGTCCAGTAAGATTAAAAGGAAAAATTCAAACAATATATGAAATCCAACCCACAGAAGAATTTAGAAGTTAAAGGGCATTCCATGAGCCTCTCAGAAATATTTTGAACCTAAGTGGTACAAATCTGATGGCATGACTTCTTAGTGCTCAGTTCTCTGCATACAAAAAAACTATAAAGGAGCACAAAATAGAACAAAAAGAAAGATGGGGTATGTTGGCATTAAATTGGCAATTTAAGTCTTCTTAAATTTTTTCATCAAGATGTTTTATTGCATTAAGGAAAAGATCAAGTATAATAATCGTTTATTATAGTCTACATGCTTAGTTGGGGATATTTTCACTATTTCCTTACAAAATTATAAAAGAGAGAATAGAAAAAGAAAAAAATAATTCTATTTGGGATCAAAGAAAGGTATTATCAAAATTGTTAGTGAAGTATGTATCAATGGTACATTAAAAATGCCCTTCCTGCATCCTATTGAAATAAATAAAATCTACATAAACAAAATATTGCTTTGGCACCAACAACTTTTAATGAAACCACATGTGGCATCTTATGACATCATGACTGTGTTTGTATCACAAACTTTGGTTCCTGAATTAATCCATTTTGGGTATGCAAATGGTTTAAACCATAAACTGACTAAATTAGATGGATCAAAAAAACTCAACAAGGTTATCCCCAGCCAAGCTTGACAAGTTGTGCAATAGTCAGCAGATTCTTAAGTACATTGTATGAACATAGCTCATTTATACCTTTCTCCAATCAGAAACTCATATGAAGTTTTTAAAAATTGAATTGCCAGAATTCCTACTCCTAATTCAATTTTAAGGGCACCTGGTTGGCAAAGCTACCATAAGGCAATATCTTGGCAATAAGCAATTAGTTTTTTATTGCCACCCACTCACCAATCTATCTTTACACTCCTTTTGGAGTTTTGAAGAAATCGGTTTTACTTACCCAATAACTTGATGCTCATAATGTTGGAGTGTCCTCTGGAGAGTCTGCCTTATGGTCTGTGGCTATAGAATAAACAAAGAAGTAATAATAAAAATGTTATCGGCAGTTTGTCAGTCAGCCTAGCTCTCAGCATGGCTCCCGAACAGAGGTGACTACTGATATTATTGCTTAATCTAATGTATATTTTTCCAATTACATATTCTTTTCCTCCCCTCGCACATCTGCTGTGCCTCCTCCAGAGAAATGTGAAGAAAGCTGCCCAGAAGTAGCAAGCTGTTTTTGTTCAACAAACACATCAATATTTCAAGACTCTTCCAGATATTTTAGTCCTCCGTTAAATCAGCAGTAGTGTCTTTAGCATCCGTGCAACCCAATACAAAAAGCTGCAAAAGGAAAACATGATGTGTACAGAATAGTGTGCTGGTCACTTGGGGCTGAGCTTATACATCTCACCCCACATTTGCACTCAACTAGTCTCTGAAGACTACTCTTAGGGCTGAAAGTTTCTTCAGCATTATTTGCGGTGACATTATACTAGTTTTTCTATTATTTTTACAATGGTGGAAGATTGCCCTGTTCTTACTATCAAAATCAGTAATTTCCCACATTTCAGCTCACAAGTAGGCAAGTTGGTGGTGACAGTGAGACTCAGCTCAAAGATTTCCTGCCAGTCTCCCTTTGCCATTTGAATTGTTTTTCAAAGATTATTTTGTTTAAAGCATAAGTGAAGCAAGATTTGGTGTGCTGAAAAATGTATCTATCTCTAAAAGACTGTAGAGATTCTCAGTCATCCAGATCATGGTTGTCCCAAAGCAGCAGTGGGATCCTACCTGTTCCACTACTGGTTTGGTGATTGTGCACGTGCGCACCTAATGCGCGCGCAGCTTTCCACAAATCAGCTGAGGCCTGCAGTGCCAATCAGCTGAGAGGATAAAGAAAAGTGCAATCCTGCGATCCTGCGATTTTGGAGGCTTTTTTCCTCCTCTCAACTGATCTTCAGGTGCTTTTTTTACTACCGGTTCGGCAGAACCGGTCCAAACCGGTAACATACCACCACTGTCCCAAAGGTACTTTTTCAGGAGGCAACTGGACTTCTTCAGCTCTGACAGGATAGTGGGGAATGAAAGGATTTATATTCCTTGCAGACAGCTGGTCATTTGCATCCAGACCTGAAGATGTCAACCCTGAAGCTGATCTGACTGAAGCCATTTTGGAGCTTCAGTGTTGCCACACTGGAGCTAACTGATAGAGGGAGGGAGGGAATAGAGTTGGCTGGGGTTTTGTAGACAAAATAAAATACTTTCCCCTGGGAACCAAGGACATTCTAACACCTGACCAGAGAGTGGAGGAGTGATGTTACCAGGCAACCGGATGGCACCTTGATTGAACCATGTGACTGATTGTTTGGGGAAGGGGAAAAACTTTTACTTTTAATTAGGTGAAAACCACAGAGTCGATTTTCACCAGAACTGTGCCAATATGATATATCCAATAAAGCTATTCTTTGAGGAACCTACTTGCCTCGGAGGTTTACTTGCTATGGGTGTATTACTTGGAACCCCGACAGAAGCTTCTTGAATGAGAAGTGAAATGTCTTCAAAAGAAAA
>AZIM01000788.1:39631-49776 GCA_000516915.1 Ophiophagus hannah
TCCGGCGGTGAGCACAGATCAAAACTGCGCACACTCCGAAGAATCCCAAACCGGAAGGGCCCCTGCCCAGGGTTATGGTTATGGTTCATAAAATGGGTGGCAATAACTCTTATATGAAAGAATGGGATAATATTTAGTATGGGATAGATGATAATAGCATCTATGTCTACACTACTGAAGTTGTGTTCTGTGAAATACTGATAATCTAATGCAGACCTTCACAACCAGGTTCCATCCTGATATTTGTCATTTTTGTTCAGTCACTAAGTAATGCCTGATTCTTTGTGACCCCCTGCACCATAGACCGCCAAGCCCCTTGTCCGCTACTGTCTTCCAGAGTCTGCCTGAACTCATATTTGTTGCATTGATAAAACCATCTAACCATTTCATCCTCTGTTGTCTCCTTCTTCTTTCGCCTTCAGTCTTTCCCAGCATCAGGGTCTTTTCAGTTAGTCCTCTCTTCTCATTGGTGCTCAAAGTATTTTGAGATTCAGCTTCATCATCTGTCCTTCCAAAAGAACAGACCTGATTGATTTCCATTAGGATTGACTGGCTTGATGTCCTTGCAGTCCAAGTCACAAGAGTCTTCTCCAACCCCACAATTTGAAAACACTAATTCTTTGGCACTCAGCCTTCCTTATGGTCCACCTCCCACAGCCATACTACATATTCATTCTGATATACTACCCTCCTATTAGCCAGCAAAGTGGTTTGAAATTCTGGAGTCAAAGTTTAATGCATCAGGACTTCAAATTCATTTTCCTCTTCCGCCTTGCACTTCAAGGCCAAGCTACACTTATTGTTCAGTGCAATATGAGTTCAATTTCAGTTGATTTAATTAATGTTCTTAATTAAATTAGAGGCATGAGACTAAATTGGCAGTTATTAGGGAACATGAGTGGTAATGTTTTATTTCCCATACATCCTATCTGCACATATCTGGATGCTTATACTGAGATAGATTGTTAGATTTGATGCGTTTTGTTTGAATCCAGCACAGCTCTTTTTAGAGGTATGATGTTTCTGCAGTTGCTACTGTAAATGTACTAAAGCTAACTCCTTTACTTTCCAGAAAAATAAAGCAAGTTTGGTCTTGCCATGTCAATTGGCTTTGGCTTCAACCCATCGCTTTCTCCTGTTTCTCTTTGTGCAAAATTCCAGGCATTTGTTGCAAAATTGAATGCTAACTCCTTATTGGCAAGGACAAACAAAAATAGTCTCCAGAGATTTTTGTGACAATAGTTGGAAATGTGAACCCAATTGATGAAACATACATTTGTCGCACAGAAGTCTAGAGTGTATAAATTGAACTAGAGTATAGCTCTGGTTAACTTCCCCTGAGAATTTAGTCTGGAAAGTTTTCTGCTCATACAAGCTACATGACTGTCCAGCTGTTAACCTATCACCATGGCTTTGTTTAAACTCCTGAAAACTAATTATTCTGCCAATCTCATATTTACAACATTAGTTTCAGGTGATTATATATACTTTAATCTCTCCAGGAGTCCTTGGGGAATGAAGCAATATGATGATCTGTAAAACAGAATATGTAACACTTTGATGAGTACGGAATCCCTTCATCGGTTGCTGGATTATTTTTCTATACAAAAGCCTTAGTTAAGCATGCTTTGATCAACCCTACTGAATCTAGGCTGATTTTTTTTAAATAACAAAATTATAAAACAAAAAGGAAAGAAATAAAAATATACAGGAGTATATATATTCAGGGATATAGCCTACACATACATACATGCATACATACATATATACATACACACACACATACATAGTTGTACAATATAGTTTTTAATAAATGGAAGCCATAATTTGCAGGCATCCATAGCTATACTAATCAATTCTGCACCCCACTGAATAGTTGGAGCCATAGGTTTATCTTTCCAAAATTGAACAAGTCTTTTGACTATAAGGTACAGTAAACTCTTTTTTTGTGTGATAGAAATATCCTTCAAATGACTGTAATCTGGGCTGATTTTTCTATAATAAGGCCGAACCTTATTCTAATCAGAAGATGTAGAAATTACCCATTAAGGCTATACAAGCCATTGATTAGACAGTCTGAACAATGCTCCTTGGAAACTGCTCTCATTCTTCTAGAAAGCCACATGTTGAGTAAACTTAACATTGAATTCAAGAGGCTGATGGAATATAAAGGTCAGGCACAGTGAGGGAATTGTCCCATGCATTTATTAAAAGTTTAATGTTCCTGTTAAGTTTAGATAGGTAAGTTTAGTATTCTTCCATTAATAAACTTTTCTTCTTTTTGTTGCAATTTAACATATCTTGTTCCTCCTTACTGAATTCTTTCTTAAAGCCAAATTCATCTTTTTTCTATCCCTTGTGCCAAATGACCCATTTGCTTACCTGGCTACATTTACCTTCCATCCTTAAGGTGAGAAAGGGAAGATTTTGGAAAAGAGACTAACATTCTCTAAAGTGCAACACTTAGTCCTCAATTCTCAAGGTGAGATCGCAAACCATAAAAGCACTGGCCACAACCCTACCTTTGAAATATATGCAATAAATAAATAAATAAACAAATAAGTAAATAAACAAACAAACAAACAAATAAATAAAAAACCAGCCATGTCTGTGTGAGTGGCGAGTGGTGATAAAGACATCAAGGCTTATGTACTTCTGTGTGATGTCAAGATCCAATTCAGAAAGGATGGAATTTGCTTCACTATGTTACATTTCATCTTTCTGGTTTCATTATAGAATGCTTTAGAGTGAATTCAGACAGTTCGCACAGTATGCCAATAGCCAATCTCTACAAGGCAGGAATTGCTAAGATGAAGAAATAGATCAAACCAGATTCAACTAATTTAATATCAAAATCAATCAATCATACTTAAAGTGATTAGTCCAATGCATTTATAGATTCACTTAGGTGAGATGGACAGGAGAGAAATTTGATCCATCCATCAATCAAAAATATGCTATCATTTCCCTGACACATTAACAATTCAAATTTTCTTTCAAGCTTTTTAAAGAGGTGAACCCTGGATCTTCAAGATCTGCACCTTGGCATTAGAGGTTTTGCATCAACATCTGATGCATTTTGCCACCAATGCATCACATCCGCCATATTTCCAGCCATGTTTTCTTTCAATGGTGACCACATGATGGGATGATAAAGATACAGACCAGAGCTGATATTCAGCAGATTCTAACCAGTTCTGGAGAACCGGTAGTGGAAATTTTGAGTAGTTCAGAATGCCACCTCTGATTGGCCCCGCCCACATCTATTCTCTGCCTCCCGAATCCCAGCTTCTTTTGTTGCCCTGCACAGGAGAANCTTCCCCTGTCACGCCCACCAAGCCATGCTACACCCACCAAGCCACACCCACATAACTAGTAGTAAAAAAATTTGAATCCCACCACTGATAGTCTGTGGGCAATAGTCTGCTATTGCCCACAGTTAAAAATAAACTAAAAGTGGATTGCATTTACTGAAGTTTAAACAATTTATTAGCCAACACTGATCATGGAATCGAAGAATGATAGAATGGAAGGATTGGGAGAGACCTGGAGATCTGCTAGTTCAGTTTTTATAATTCCAACACTGCAGAACTCCAAGCAATGAGAATGCCAATGGCTGAATAGGAAGGAGAGCACATTAAAAGAATAGGTTCTGCAGTGAAGAATGATCTAAATTAACATTTCCTGCTAGAGTTTGTGTTCTTCTCATTATGTTCACATTTTTGTTTAAGTTATATATATTATATCAAACTGATAAAATATAAATAAAATACCAATGTGAGGTGCTTTTTAAAAAGTTTGACATTTTATATTATAAATAAAACATGTTATTATGTTAGACCAAGTTGATTACATTCTCTCTGTATTTTTATTCCTCTTCTATAATACTCCTCCCACCCCATATCAGTTCAGGTACTGCAAATGTATCAATGGCCCATTGTGGCAAGCCAGGTCTAGTATTATTCTTTCCTTATTATTTGATTATAATACGGTAGTTCTTTTGGCTTTCACCCAAGTGGAAACAGTCTATAAATTGTTGACATCTTGATAGGTTCTTGGAATAGAATCCTGGGAATGAAACCAAGAATATAGACCCTTTGACATGCATTGACTATCTTTCTTAAGGAATCAGGTCTTCAGTTGGGGATGAACTTAGATCTGAGTTTACGTCTGAGTGGTGGTTTCATCCAGGAATGTCTTTTCCTTTTCAGAGCTAGCTGGTGGCTTAGCTAATGATTCTGTATCAGAATTAGAGCTCTCTGGGATCTGGAGACAGGTTCCAAGGGTTTTCTCCATAGGAATAGATAATCTTCAGTTCCATCCCAGGATTTTCTGGCTTCCTGGAGCTTCTACCTCAGTTGGCTCCAACCTCTTCAACAGGACACCTCCATATCCTCCAAATTGTAATATATGTCATTTTCCCCTGGAAAATATTTATGAATTGCATAGGAGGTTTTGTCTATATCTCTATCTATATAGCTTTAAATAATGGAGAAGCTGGCATAGGTTGGTCACCTTTAGAGCTGATTAATTTTGTTCTGTCCTCAGGAGCTGCTAAAAATTTGGTCTCCTTCATTTCATACACAGTAGGGGTTCCATCACATTACAAAGAAATCTGATGTGGTATTCCTTATACTGTGAAAATCTATATCCTAATCATACTGAGGGACTGGTGGCTTAAGAAATAGATTTATAAAATTAATGTTATGCAATATATGCAATAGGGCATTTTTTTTTCATACAAAGGACACCGATCTCTACTCTAATGCCTCTAGGGTCCACTTTAATAAACACTGAATACCAGCCAGGCATTTTCTTGAGTTTTGTTGTCAATAAATAACATCTGTGCATGCAGCACACAATTCAGGAGAGATGCTGATCGTAAGTAAGATCCACTGCATTATTCTGCTAGTGCTCCAACTTGTTTAGCCTTCAAAGGGATAATGAATTTTTTATATACTGCTTGAGGAATTATATTAGCACTTTGTTTAGGCTTAATAGAAATACTAGATTTTCTCCATCTAAATGGAAAAATAATTGTCTAAGGAAATGAACATAGTGAGGCCATGGTTCCCCTCCCCCCATACAATCTAAGGTAGGAAAATGCAATGGATCCAATCTGAGACTCATGCTGGAGCCCATCTTCAGGGAACTTCTCTCTAGCCTCTCTAGCTAGAGACAAGTTCCCTGAAAATGGGCTTCGGCATGACTCTGAAAGCTCAAAAGCTCAATCCTGCAACATTATCCTGGGTCACGTGTATTTGCCTTCATTCATGAAAATGCAATGGAAACAAGAGGTGGGAAGAAATAGTTTAGGGCATTACGAATTAAAATAAGTTTTCAGTGAGATAGCATAGCAATAGCATTTAGACTTATATAGTGTTTCACAGTGCTTTATAGCCCTCTAGAAACAGTTTACATAGTCAGCCTATTACCCCCAACAATCTGGGTCCTCATTTTACCGACCTCTGAAGGATGGAAGGCAGAGCCAACCTTGAGCCTGGTGAAATTCGAACTGCCAAATTACAGGCAGCCGGCAGTCAGTAGAGGTAGCCTGCAGTACTACATTCTAACCACTACGCCACCGTGGCTCAGATAAAGTGGTTTTTGGATTAAAGCAAAAATCCAGCACTATATGCTATCTGAAATCTTGATGGATCAAAATTAAAATTGTTTGTGTTGTTGGGTCATCTTTTGAGTTAAAATAATGCTAGAACTCTCTCACTGGGATCAAGAAGAAAAAAGTCTTGTGGATTTTGTAGATCAAAGGAAGACTCTAACAGGATAAGGAATCCATTTAGTTTTTTTTTTAATCTACTAGTTATCAGATCAGACTGGCACATTAGCAATTCGATATTCATAGGATCTGTATGACAGGTCTAAAGCAAACCACCCAGCTTCAAGCATGATCCTTTCCCAGAGGATTCCCTTTTCTCCCTCTCACATGGAAATCTGATGTCTTCTCAGTAAGAACAAACTACCTCTCCAAATGCAGGTAGTCCTCAATTTACAACCATTCCTTTAGTGACCATTCGAAGTTAAAACAGTGCTGAAAAAAGCACCTTATGACCATTTTTTACACTTATGACAGTTGCACCATCCCCATGGTCACGTAATCAAAACTTGGAGTTTTGCAACTGGCTCATATTTATGACTGTTGCAGTGTCCCGGGTTATGTGATCCCTTTTGCATCCTTCTGATCAGCAAAGCCAATAAGGAACTCAAATTCACTTAACAATTGTGTTGCTAACTTAACAAGCTTAAGTGCAATGATTCACATTACAACTTAGCAAGAATGGTTGCAAAATGGGGAAAAATTCACTCAACAGCTGTCTTGCTGAATAACAGAAATGTTGGTCTCAAAGGTGGTTGTAAGTTGAGGATTACTTATACCTAATTCTATATACCAGGCAAATTGCGTGGAAAATTAAATTTCACTGCTAAGGTTGCATGAGAAAATGGAATGACTGTTGTAAGAAAGAAATTTAGGATAGCTAAAACTAAATTTCTTCTCCAGGACAACCACCCATAGTTCTCCCTCATAAATGGTTCCTGGGAGTATAGACTGTGTTCAGTTATTAACAGTCTTACCTTTAGAACATCTACAAGAACAATTCATTTATTTTATAGTGTCATGTTTCTTGTAGATAGGCATAGTTTTTAATTAAATCTTAATCTTACAGTGAATCTGAGCTATTTCATATTTGGAGAGAAATGAAAGAGGTGAGCCTTAGGATTAGGTGTCTCTCACTCAAACATAAGAAAACAAATTTATCTTCATATATTGCTGGAAATCAAAATTTAGCTCAAATTAGGAAATTTATCCTACAAAAACATATTTTATTTTTTTAAAAGAACAGGTCAACTCTCCTACTCCACTCCATCTTCTCTTTGGATTAATCTTCCCATTCACACATGCAGATCCCATCATCCCTATAATAAATTTTTCCTCTGTCTCTCTTAACTCTGTCTAGTATACATAGTCTTTTTAGACATATATAAACTCTCTTTTACAACACTGTAATCCCTTAATTTAGGGATAGGGTGGGGGCCACTGGATGGAGCTGAGCATTTACTGGCCAGATGCCCTTCCTGATGCCATGCAGTGTTCACAGCAGATAATTTTTCTTTGTCTGCCATTACCTAGAATTGAACTTTCACTCTTCCAAATTGGAGCCAAGGATTTTCACTATTAAGCCACTGTGCCACTCCATTTACAAATACATAAATAGTATCAAACCTTTCCTGGATAACTGTGAAGCCATGGATTCAACATACTGTATGTAGCATGCCCAAAATATGAGTCCAGTTTTGTTTACCCTATACTCCTAAAATTTTCTGGCAATATCTTATCACAGTTCTAACTGTGCATAGTTTCTATGATTATACAAGGTCAGGTGGAGAATTCTGGCTGGGGAATTCTGGGAGCTGAAGTTCACACATCTTCAAATTGCCAAAGTTGAGAAACATTGGATCAATAGTCTCACTTGGACTGAAGAAAATTTCCTATGTCCCTACAAAACGTTGAAGTTCTGTGTAATTAATAGTACTACTGAAAGGTTTATGACTTACTAGGAGAAGAGAAATGAATAAAATGTTTTTTCCTCTTCACATTTTAACCCTGTGGACCAAAATCCCTAAGCAGATGGAAGAGAAAGGACTAATTCAATCCTGTTCTTCCTATAATGCATAATACAATTTAAAACACAATACTGTAATTTCCTAATTATGTTTTTATATTATCTTGTATAGTAAAATATATATTTTCTTCCTTTTCGTTCAAACTCTTTCAGATAAATAGAATAAACTCAGCTAGTTTCCCAACTATTTTCCCATTACCTTTGGAAAAAAGAATATACTTTTCCATTTTGGACCAGTATGATCATATTATTTTAGCATCGGATGGCTCTTCAAATATCAGAAAGCAAATTTCTATTATCTCCCATGAGTATTGTAATTTCAGATTTCTTTTTGTTTTTGTTTCCCCAAGAAAAGTGTTGGGAATGCTTAATTATTTGGCTAATCAAGCTGGTGAATATTTGATTGCTTGCATTTTGGATGCAGCCTCAACCAATTCATAATATATTTATTTACAGGGAAGTAGGAAAGGAGTCCATTGAAGAAGTGTGGTCCCCTAGGGATTTTCTTGATCAAAGACTGTCATGATGATGTCAATATTTTCCATATGAAATATCAATTTGTATCTTGCTGGGATGGCTGTGTATTTCTCTCCCTTTGGGAAGGACGTGAAGGACTTTTAAAATATGCTTTATGGATATGAAACACTTCACTTAAGTCCACATTTTGTGAATTGCTAAACAAAAATCAACCTTGAGAACTTTCTTGTGCATAACATGCCATAAAAATATACTTAATGATTTACATAAAACTTGTTTTCATATATTATGAGCTTTATCCAATAAATACCGTATACAGTTTCTGAACATAGCAAGTAGGTACCCTACCTATGATATTGCATGCTATAAAACCCCTGATATCATCTGACCTATTTTTATGTCTGAGTCTAATGCACAAAGGAGAAAAAGCTAAGCCTTATGATGGATCTGGAATTCCAATCATGCAGGGGTCCAGGCAACACAAAGCACTTGACTTGACTTATTATTCAAAGGTTTAGTTTACCACTCTAAATTCATCAAGCATGCTTAACCTGCTTATGGAATAAACTCATTTTCTGAGAGCACAATACACTGAACTATATAACCTACTGTAAGTAAAAAGGCTGAGTTTGAACAATATGCTAAGCCAGAAAATAAACAATCAAATAAACACATTTGCCTGCCAAACTTCCTTAAGGTTAACATTAAGTTCAATTTATTTTGCAAATGAATAGCTAATACCAACACCTTGTTAAAATACAACATAGTTTTTGTCTTTCTATTTTTGGTGCATGCTACTAGACACCGATAAGTGTGACTAAATGTGAAACATGAAGGAGGCAGGTGAATGGTCTTCTATTTCCTCAAAAAATATGTTTGAAAGTCTAATTGTCTGCTTTGGTTGTTGGTTGGTGGAAGAAAAGCTGACAATTTTTTTCTTCAGCATAACTTTCCATTTACTAAACCACATACATTTATACATTGCTTAAATGCTATTGACTAGCTGAATCTAACACAAGGAGTCAAGGATCCGCAACAATTGTTTATTAAATCAGGTAGGTAACCACTACAAAGTATCCCATTGGTTTCCCATGGCTGGCAACCTCCTTATATAGTGTCTGCCTAGCTGTTAGCCAATACCTTCAAACCAAACTTCCCGCACTCCTCTCAATACGGGAGGAGCACTCCCTGTCAGCGTCTGTGCAGACATAACACTAAGTAGATTACTTTCATGCTTACCTATGTGAGTCTATAACCATAGTTTGGAATGGCATGCGATTCTTTTATTTTATATATATATATAATCTTTTTAAAAATATTGATTATTCCATCCACAGGCTAGTCCCCAGCATGCTGTCTCCTAATACTTAATTCATTCCACAAAATTGTAAGGCAATAATTAAGAACTTGGCCAGGGCTACATCTGTCATATTCTCTGTGATTCATAGGAAATCTGACATAAGCATTTAGAGATTCCTTCATACATAAGAATTTTTAAGTAGTTCCCAGGAGACTGGAAATCATTGATCAGCTCATTTTTTTATCATTAAGTGATGCTAGACAAAGGAATTACCTATTTGAAATTGCCATCAAATTCATGAGTAGAGAAATTAAATGGAGGTTTTCTCTGACTTTCTTCAGAAGATGGAGAGTTTTTTCAACAACATAATTGATAATGAAGATATTTAATTAATTGTTTTAGGATCAATCATCAACATTAAAGAAACAAGCAGTCAAGGGATACACTGCAAACTAGCATGATATATTGATATTGGTCCGACCATTATCTCCTATGGTTGGATTTCCCATTGGCTACCCCACACCGCCAGGATGAGGAACTGGTTAGATGGTTCCAACCCAGGCACCTGATGGACCCGGAGTGGTTCTAGACGGCACTGGCGTTATTTCCCACCTCCCTTGCCCACAGCTCAGCTGAGGCCCTAGTGGCCGCCTGGCATCAGGCGGCACTGGAGGCTCTCGACCGAGTTGTCCCCTTGAGGCCCCTAACTCACCGCAGATCCTGGTTGG
>AZIM01000788.1:53657-68911 GCA_000516915.1 Ophiophagus hannah
GTCCAAATAAACTTAAACTTAAACTTAAATCACTGTCCCACTGCTGAAAAAGCTATAGGACACTAACTTCTTTGGAATGTAGTAGAAATGTGGTAAAATAGAGAAACTGTGAAACTGATGGAGAAATGATTGCCCATTGAAATAGGACATTTAGACTGTTTCATTGCACATTCATACCCAATAAAGTTTCATGGATAATTTCAAAATCCTCTTATGCCTAGAAATCAAATTTAAAAGCCAGGCCTCTCTCACCATCAAGGAATTGGTTAGGAAAAATGGAAGAACATTTCTTTGTCAATTCTATGTAGTGTATTTAATAATGAAGAAGTCAAGCACGTATATTTACAGTGTCAACCATAAAAAAAAATAAAATTAAACTGTCAACTATACAAATAGGGGTCAAAACCTATTTTCCAAAGCACCAGAATGCAAGACAAGAAAAATGGATGGAAATTAATGAAGGAGAGAAGCAATCTAGAACTAAGGATAAATTTCCTAACAGAGAGAACAATTAACCTGTGGAACAACTTGCCTCCAGAAGTTGTGGGCTCTCCATCCTTGGAGACTTTTAAGAAGAGAGTGGACAGCCACTTGTCTAAAATGGTATAGGATATCCTGTTTTAGCAGGGGTTGGATTAGAAGACCTCCAAGGTCCCCTTCCAACATTGTTATTCTGTTATCTGTTATATTGTTTATCTTTTTTAAAAATGTTATTTGTAAATCTTTAGAAAGTTTTCGTGCCAATCAATACCACCATGACCAGCATTTCTACTCAAATATTTCCTTTTAGGTAACTAATTTTCCTCCAAATAGTTAATACTAAATTTCCTCTTTGGCAGCAGATGTTTCTGTCAAGAAAATACTGGGTGATACAAACACAAATGGAAACATGGATAATTTACATGGAGCGGGATTGTAGTAATATGAATGAAAGCATTACAAACTCGTCTTGTTTTCCCTACAGCCTTTAGGAGGCAGTTTCACAGCCCTGGCACTGTATACACTAATGCAGAAATAAAAGCTCAACACATTATTGTTGTAACGTACAAACACAAGTGCTTTAGCATTAACATCTGACAAGCCAGCTGTCATCTCCCCCAAAATACTTGCTGTCTAACAACTTGAACATTCACTGCTGCAGCTATGGCTGTTTCCAACCAGGAGAAAGAATTCGACTCGGGCATTTTGACAGGGTGAGGGCTGCTGGAATGACGTATGCTCAGGCCTGTTTGTGTGTATGTGTGTGTATGTGTGCGCTATTAGAATAGGTGATGTTTTAAAAGTTGGCTTGTTTTCAAAGAGAGGAGGCTAAATTATTTGCAATGTATTGCCTACTCACAATCGGACAGAATGGGTTTTTTTTTGCTTTGCTACAAGTAAGGCAGCTGTTTTTGAACCAAAACAGGACAGTGAGGAAAGAAAGGAGATGAGGCCATTGCTGCTACACAATTGGCATTGTAAGTTCTGCTGAGTAAGAGAAGTCAGAAATCTGGGAAGCTGATGGAATGTGTGTTTTCATGCAGGTCGTCTTCAGATAAGAGATAGGAAAACTGCTTGAAATCTTGAATGGCCATAGTCAATTGTGTTCAACAATGCTGAGCTAGATGAATCAAAGTTTTCAAAGGTGACTTCCTATACTCCAAAAATGTCACTTCCTGTACATATAGGAAGCTCAAAATTTCCAAGCCATATCACAAGAAAAGACTATACATTCTGGGATTCTGAATTCAAAAATGGAGAGCCACAAATTTCTAAGAATTTTAGATGTCAAAGCCAGGATGGTATTATCATATTAGACATATTGTTCTCAAAATACTATTGGTAAAGTTTATTACTACTGCATCATATTTCTGTGAATTCATACAGTATTATCAATGGGCACCTAACTCAGAAAGATACAGCGAAAAGTTCCTGAGGGTCCTTGAAGCTCCTTTGAAGCTCTCATGTGCTGAAAGTCTTAACAGCAGATGTTTTTAAAGACGCTAATACACCTACAGAGTGTCTCCTACAATATGTATCAATCCAACTTGCCAGAAACATTGAAGGAGAATGTAATCATAATCTCATACTTCCAAGAGAGCTGAGGCTAAAATGTAATGTGTCCTGGTTCGAAGTAATAGATCCATATCAAGCAAAACTCCAAGGCAGGTAGATTCCTCAAAGAATAGCTTTATTGGATATGCAGTATCATATTGGCACAAATCTGATGAAAACTAACTCTGGAGACTTCTGCAGTTTCCACTTAATTAAAAGTAAATATTTCCCCACTTTTTCAAAACAATCAGTCACATGGTCC
The DNA here is from genome assembly GCA_000516915.1 of Ophiophagus hannah. Lineage (NCBI taxonomy): Eukaryota > Metazoa > Chordata > Lepidosauria > Squamata > Elapidae > Ophiophagus > Ophiophagus hannah. The sequence continues at coordinate 55,954 of AZIM01000788.1, forward strand.
AATCACGCTGTGGTCTGGCTGCTGGGTGACATCACTGCCTTCCTCCGACCAGATGTGAGAATGTCCTTGGTTCCCAAGTGAAAATATTTTGTTTTGGCTACAGAATCCCAACTATCTCAAATCCCCACTCCCTATCCCTCAGTTCCAGTGTGAAGCTGTCAAAAATGGCTTCAGTGAGGTCAGCTTCAGGATTGACAAATGCTTCTCAGTATCAATGCTGGTAGATCAGGTTAATCTCCTCTTTGATGGTTTTCAGAAGGTTATTAAAACTTGAGATTTTCTACAGCGTTCCAGTGGTATTTATCTAAAATACCATCTTTTACTTCATATTTTATACTAATATGGTTTTCAATTTAGCTTTTGTGGGGTCTTTGGTGCTCTCTGAGCTTGGTTGTTTTCTTGCAGATGTAACCTCATCAATGTTAATTCCTACTAGTACTGATGAAACCAGTACCTTGTTTGATAATGAAATATCTGCAAGAAAATAACCAAGGTCAGAGAGCACCAAGAACCACAGAGTTCAACCCTGAGCTACAAATATTATCTTCTAATTTAGTTGGTGTATTTATTTTCACTTCATTGTGTTTGTGTTTTCAGTTTGCAATGGATGATGATGGTATTGATGATTTTGATCTTTTCATATTTTCTACATTGCATAGAGCCATGAGATAATAGTGGAATATGAATTCATTTCATCAATTAAATGTGACCGGAACAACAAGCCAGTTTATATGATCTGATAAATGAGACAATGCAAAGGAAAATCTTTCGAATTTCTTAATCCTTTTATTAAAAAGCATATTTAACTAGGAAGCATGAGCCATTTTTTAAGCCTTGTTTTGGAAACAAACTACTTGCATTGCATTCCACTGTCAAGAATTCTCCATTAGCAAGCCTTAACTCTAAGTAGTTTAAACTGCAAGCAAGGACATTTTTTTTCTTGTTTCAAAATAGTCTAAAGTAATATCTGCCGTTTATAATGTAGGATTAATTTATGTGTGAGTTACTCTATTTTTAAACCTACCTGTTTCCTAATTTTAGACTTAAGGAAGGGCTGACAGAGATTGGGTACAATTTTGTTTCTCAGGAAGGTAAGAACTTTTTTTTCCTCTATGTGCAATAATACTTTGAATTTCCATCTTTTTTGATCCCTGGGGATTATTTTAGTAGGGAAGATTATATCCAGGGATACTTTGTCCCCTTCAGCTTTTCTCTCAATTCACATCCCATACTTTGCTTCAATAAATTTCTCCAGGTTTGCTCTTGAACCACCAGCACTAGGGATATTGTTCTATCCTACTCAACATTTCCCAACCAAAATCAAAACCTTTATTAAAATCAAAACAGCCATAACTGCCTAAGTCCATTTCATTTAATGGTCAATATATCAATTTCTATAGTCAAAACTATAGTTTTCCTAGTCGTAATTCATGGCAGTGAGAGTTGGACCATAAGGAAGGCTGAGCACCAGCAAATTGACGTTTCCAAATTGTGGTGTTGGAGAAAACTCTTGAAAGTCCCTTGGATGGCAAAGAGATCAAATCAGTCAATCCTAAAGGAAATCAGTTCTGAGTGTTTTTTGAAAAGACAGCTACTGAAACTGAAGCTCAAATACTTTGGCCACAAATGAGAAGGAAGGTCTCATTGGAGAAAGATTGAAGGCAAAAGAAGGGGACAGCAGAAGATGAGAGAGTTAAATTGTGTCGTTGACACAGGGGGTATGGGTTTGGAAGGACTCCAGGAGACAGTGAAGGACAGGGGCCTGGCATTTTGTGGTCCATAGGGTTATGAACAGTCGGGCATGACTTAGTGACTGAACAACAACAAATCAGTTCCATTTTTTAGCATTAATTCTCCCAGAGTTATCTCTGATGATTTCAAGACCACCTCTGATATCAGCTCAACTTCTGTCTCTTCTCCCATCACCAATAAGAACCTTCCCATGATAACCAAACTAGCTTTACTTACCATATCAACAAAGCAAGCACAAGCCAACACAAAGCATTTTTGGGGCTTCTGCATAGAAACCTTGATACTTGACCAGCCAGAAAGAAGACGTGGCTAAATACCAGCTTGTCACACTCAGTCAAGAGGTTATATACATATACACGTGAAGAAATATCATCAGTTACCTGAAAGCTCCTCAGATTCATTAAAGCAAGCATCACTTACTCTAATTGTTGCTGGATTTCTGTAGGAGTTCCTGCCAGAGATATGTTCAATTTCTGGCTATCTAGATTACTTTTTAATTTGGAGATTCCAGAGTTGGAATCAGGGATCTTTGGCATGTAGGATACTGGCAGAAAGAAATAGTGTGATATAAGAAGAACCACTAATAAAAGAATTGGTGTGTCTTACAAATGGACAAAGTCAGATGCCAGCAGTCAGATTTAGCATGTCCAATCCTTGACATAATTCAGTAAAATGATATAGCATATGGTTTTCTACCTCTTGGTGTCACTGCAGGGTAAGTGTTTGAATATTTCAACAATTTCATCAGTGCCTTTTAAAATTCAGTGCTTTGCAAACATATACATACACACTCACACCCAGAGAGAAACCACACTTCTCAGAAAGACTGCAAACACAGAACCCACACCTGTTAGTACAGTACTGCATACATTTCTCTGGGCTGAAGATGTATCAGGAATTGCATTATAAAAAAAGTATAGTACTTCACAAAAATGGGGTAGAACAAAAAATTACATATTTATGTATTTATTCTAACATTGTACAGTTGCATAATGGCATGGTATACAAAACCAAAACCCAGGCCCAAGGTCAGTCAGCTGGCTTCATGCTTATGGTGGGACTACACAGGGTTGACCACAAGAGTGGATTTTTAAAAAAGTCAAGATAGTGGTCATATCTGTGTGACTGAACTCCATTACTTTTTTTTAACAAGCAACACAGGTGCCTAGAAATGCAAGCATGGAGCAGGCTAGCAAACATTCTTTTTTTAATAAATAATTTTTATTAAACAATTTTTCTTATATACAACATCATTTCCATTCATCACAACACTTTTGTGACAGTATACATATTTTACATAAATCTTAAACTATCTATACACTTGTCTATATTGCTTAATCTATCTTTGTTCACTATGACTTTTACCTTATTTTCTGATTGTCATCTTCTCTATTCAACTCTATGTCTATTATTTAGCCAATCATACAGTACATTCCACGTCAAATAATAATTTTTTCCCTCTCTTTCCTTTATCTCCATGGTCANTTCTGTGCATAAGTTATTCTTGCTGCCATTAATAAATGTATTATTAATAAATACTCTGTTTTCTTATCATATTTTCCCATTATTATACCTAATAGAAAAGTCTTAATTCAATTTGCTGTTTAATTATTTCTTCTGTCCATTGTTTTGTCCTTATCCAATATTTTCTCGCTACAGGGCATGTGCACCACACATGATATTATTTCCTTGCTTTTGTTTCAGACTAGCAAAGATTCTATATATCAGTACTTCACCAGCATTGTAGGTTTATTCAAAATTGCTACAGCAGTGACCATTATTTCTAAATGGAGTTTCCCAAAGCACAAGAATAGGCAGAGGAAAAGGGGTTAATGGACAGTGTAAGATGATTCACACTGCACAGTCCAGTGGGGAATTCATGGAGTCCACGCATCTTAAAATTGCCCATGTTGAGGAACACTGCTATAGGCAGACAGTATCTATAGGGTCTCTGCCTGCCCCTCTAGATCCAACATAGAAAGTATCCTTCTAGTCCAGGGGTGTCAAACTCATGTTGTCACAGCAGCATCATGTGATATATTGGGATATTTTTCCCCTTTGCTAAATCAGCCATGGGCATAGCCAGCACATGATGCATCTGGCCCATGGACCGGGAGTTTGACAGCCCTGGTCTAGTCTTTTCTATTAAACAATGTCATCTTGTAGAACCAAGCCATCATGCTTTCTCTGTCACAGTACCTGCCCTATGGAATAGCTCACCTGTAAGATGTGGAGGGCTCCAACCCTCTTGGTTTGGAGTATGAAGACCTGGATTTTTCCCCAAGTGCTCAGCCAGGATGTTAGATAAGTCCGATATAGATTTATGTGTGTGTGTGAGATTTGCAGTTGAGTTTGTCTTGCGGTTGTGTTTTATGATTATTTTAACTTGTTTTCTGTTCCTGTTAGAGTTCATGTATAAAATGGGTAGCCATATAAAGTTATATAAAGCCATATAAAGTTATAAATAAATCAATAAACAAGAAAGAAGAAAGCTGTATAGACATCTCTTCTGCATATCCATCACAAACTTTGAGAATAATCATTAATATTATTTGTCTATCCATCTGATGGGAAAATGTGTGCTTTGTAAACATTCCTCTTTTAAATTTGAAACAAAGGCACAATCATGAAAAGAACTGCACTAGAAATAAAAAAGCATATTTTAGCTCAAATAACAGCAGAATGAGGGGTGGTGAGATGAACTTAACAAGGAATAAAAAACTGTGACAATTATTGCTGAATTAGTCAGACATTTGGTTGAAGGATGTTCAATCACCCAACAATGTTCACAATAAACCCTGCTTGTTTGTTGTTTATATCTACTATGGCATATTCAGCATAAGAAATTGGAATTAGCTGGTAGGTTTCTGTTGCAAAACACTGGAAAATTGAAATATAGCTTTCATTGGATCAGTAATATTTAAATGTGTGGAGAGTGGCCCTGGCTGGTTAATTAACACAACAAAGAGCTATAAAAAACCCTACAAATGAAATAAATTTATTCAAATTTGGTCACCATTTATTTGCAATATTAATAAGATTTGTCTTAAGGGATTATTTTTATGTGCATAAATGTACTGGAAAAAACTACAGCACGCAGAAGTTAAAAAATGTTTCTACTTCTAAATATAACATACAAATTTATGTACACTAGTATACTTTTCATAAGTGTTTATCCTTTGTTTAAATCAGTTATGTTTTTTCTCTGATTCATTTTACTTTTTTACCTCTACAATGAGATGTGTGGTTTGTGTGTGTACATATATGTATGTGTTTGTTTTTACCTTCAGGTACAAAACAAAATTGATAGGAGAAAGCCACAGCCATCATTTCTGTATTGTCTCTTGCCAGTAATCAGCAAGAGTCAACCTCTGTTTGAGCACATTTTTTATCTTTTTCTCCTTTAGATATTTTTTTCCCCTCAGCAAAAAATCATAACAAATGCAAACATAAAACAATAGATGTTTAAAAATGGCAGATGAAATAATCTGTACAAAACTTCACCAAGGAATTCATCATCTCCTTTCATTTAAATGGCAAGCATATGAAAAATGCCTTAAAATGCAATCTAATCAAAAACAAATTTAGCCACAAATTCAAATAATCTCCACCTATACACCAACAGCACCATCACAGGCCCTAACAAAGAACCCCAAAATTAGAGGTCTGTCCACACACTCTAATGTTTGTCAACCATGGCATTTTAAAATGTGTGAACTTCTGCTCCTAGAGTTCCCAACTAGTATACATTAACATGCTTTAAGAGCACCATTGCATTTAAACATACATAAACATTTTCAGGCTATCTCATACAGCCTTCACAAACACAAATTGGTTTTCTATGGAGTCCTTGAGACTCTCTGAGCTTGCTTGATTTCTTGCAAACATTTCAATACCCAACTAGGAAACATCTTCTACCCATCACTTAGTTGGGTAATGAAACATCTGAAAGGAAACATCCAAGCCCAGAAAGTACTAAGAACTCCACATTTCAAATTCTGAGCTACAAGATATTCTCTTTTATTGGTAGTATGAATTTTAAAGTACTACAATTGTTAATTTATAAGATCATTGTAATCTGTCTCACCTATAACCTGTATTTGCATAACCAAGCTATCGTTCCTCCTTCTATCCATCACCTCTCCCTAATAATACAATTCCTACATCAATCTTGCCAGTATGTACATCTAATGAAGTTAGGTGCAGTTCACAAAAGTGCACGAATAAATTATGTTAGTCAGAAATTGTGCTATCAAACTCCTTCTGAATTTATTTTATTTTTATTTTGACTATGGGATAACTTAACTTTCATTCTACAGTGTGACCTCTCAGGTGAGTATTCCATTCTATAGTTTTAAGACTCTCTTTTTTATTCACCTCTTTTTATGCAGAAATAGCGATATACATGAGAAGTACAAAAATAAATACTTTAATTCTTGATCAAATTCCAGTGTTGTTTGCCCAAGGAAATGGAGGTGCCAAAATGCATATTAATTAAGCAGTTTGAAACTTTAGTGAAGATGTTGAAGAGATGGGCAAAGATTGTTCTGACAATGCTCTAACAAAATATAGTGTCTGTTCTTATCCTGTTGTTCAGGCTTGAACTTGTAGTGAAAAGAAGAGTCATACTCCTAATGTGTCCCCACCACCTAACCATCATTCACATAAACAATTACGGCTTCCAATAAATTATTTTCATTTGTGGTTCTTAGAGATGGCTGGGATTGTATTTAGCCTAAAAGAAATCTGCAATCTTTTTCTAATCTTTCAATTACAGCAGTACCAACATTTGTAAGAATAGCTCTTCAGTTTCTCAAGGGTGGACTAAATAAATTGCTACTTGTCAAAGAATCTGATCACATTGGTGATTTTCTGACACTCAGATGCTTTTTTTTGGCCTTTTTGTGCATTTGGGAAGAAAATTGGAATGCAGGCAGAGTCATTCTATTGGAATCTTAAATAGTCTCAGAGAGTTATATTCCTTCCCATTTGGCATTTTCTTCTGACTTTAGCACAAGAAACAGCAGGCCTGTTCTACTGTATAGCCTCTTTCTCCCTTCCATGCGATTTGTCATCCTTCGAGGACATTTGAAGAGACTACCTCATGGTGATTTAAAAGAACTTTTCATTCTTGAAAAGACAACACGCATTCTTAACATGGTTTATAGGCCTTTACTTCAGAGATGGCATTTGGAAGGAGGATGTGTGTGAGAGAGAAATGCATCACAATAAATTCTAAGTGTCATATTTCAATTTTTATTTTTATTTTTCTTTTGTTGCTTGCAACACTGACAAAACAGTGATATTTGTAGCTCAATTAAGTGGATCAAGGATCTAAGTACATGTTTTAAAATTCTCACCAATGGAAGAACTTTGAAAAGGAATGAGGTTTTTTGAATTAGAACAAATAAAAGGATGGACTGTTCACTGAAGGACTTGGAATATTTTTCTAACACAGAAGTTAGGAGCAGTAGATGGTTTATTTACTTAGCTAATTTGTATGGCCTCCCTCCTCACATAATGTGTCTCTGAGTGATCTACCAACACAGCAACAATTAAGACAATGCCAGCAATTTTAAAACAATGAAACATGAATAAAAAGCTAAGATTGTGGGAGAATAATAGTCATCTGACATATTACAATTATGTCTATGGAGATTCTCAATCATCCAGGTCATGGTTGTCACAAAGGTTTTCTCAAAAGGCAACTGGACTTTCTCGTTCCCCTCCCCCCACCCCAATTTGGAAATGTTTTATTTCTCATCCAAGAAGGTAGAACTGATGATGATGAGAAACTTGGATGAGAAGTGAAACATTTTCAAAGAAAACAAAAACCAAGAAAGTCCAGTTGTCTTTTGAAAAAAGAAAAAGAAAAGCAAAAAAGCACTTTTGGAGCAGTCATACAACTATCTTAGAGGGTCCCCATAGGATCACCAAATTTGTTAGAAAATCACATTTTGAGGGCTTTGCAAAAGGTTAACAGGGAAGAGGCCCTTATCTGGATACTGGGCAATCCTGCTCCCTACAGTTTTTATTCACCAATATCTAGAAAGCATTTTAAAAGAAAACATTGACATTTGCTGCCTGCGACATTAAGAAATGACTAAGGGCTCTAGCTATCATTATATGCACCCAAAATAATGACTTGCCCCAGGAATTACAAACGCTTTTGCACCTATTCTTACAAAAGAGAAAGAAGTTGCAATTTGCTGAACACTCTTATCCTGACCCTATAATGTATTTTTCCCAAGAAACACAGTGGTGGCTATGAGAGGATAAACCCCATTAAGGTATTATCCCTCTGATGCATTTAGAAGACTCACGAAGAAATTGTACAACCATTTGTCTGAAATGGTGTAGGGTTTCCTGCCTAAGCAGGGGGTTAGAGTAGAAGACCTCAGAGGTCCCTTCCAACTATTCTATTCTATTCTATTCCATTCTATTNCTACCCTACCCTACCCTACTCTACTCTTACTTTGAATGATGCTATGGTTGCTGAACTTCTATGGGGAAGAAATGGAGAGGTTGGCTTTAATGCAGGAGCCAAGCAATGGAGTGAAGTAAGCATTTTGGCCAGTGAGAACCTGGCTTGGCAATAAATCACAGATTTTCTGTCACTTCATGACTTATCTTGATACTCCATTTTAGCTGGGAGAAAAGTCTGACCTAGCTTGGCTCCATTAAAAGCTTTGCAGCAAACGAGAATGCAGCCATATCCAATACCCATTATTAGTGATAAAATGTAAAACACCGTTACACTTTTAGAAATTTAAGCATTAGATGTCTCCTTCCAATCCTTCCCATTTGACACAGTGCATGGTTGCTTGAAACCAAGTAAATGTTACGTGTTTATGTAATGGTTACCTCTGACCTGGAAACTGCTGATTCTCATTTCACTTGTCCCAACCTTTACAATAGCCTGGCTACCAATTCTGTGAGGTGTTAGCATGTTGAACTGAAAGATCACCATTAGTACAATTTCAGGTGTGTGGCAGCTGAGCCAGAAATAAATTGGCTCAAATTCTGAATAAATATGAGAACCAGGAGATTACATTGATATGGAGTTGATTCTAGTTTGATTGATATTTTTTGCCTTCAAGTCAGTGTTGATTCCCTGAATTTTTGTGGGAATATTTCAGAAGTGGTTTGTCATTGTCTCCTTGCTAGGGATGAGAGGGAGTCCTGATCCAAGAACATCAAGTTGGCTTGGTGCCTAAGGTAAGACTAGAACTCTCTTGGTTTCTAACCTGCTGTCTTAACCATTAAATCAAACTGACTGTTTAAAGCAGGGGTGTCAAACTCTCATTGTCACGTTATCATCATGTGACATATTGTGACTTTTCCCCCCTTCGCTAAACCAGGGGTGGGTGTGGCCAGCGTGTGATGCATCTGGGCCGCGGGCGGTGAGTTTGACACCCCGGTCTAAAGAGTTCATTCTAAAAGAGTGCAAACCTTCTTATATAGGTCTCTGTGCTGACACTACCCAGAAGCTCATTAGGAACATAGTAAGGGATGCTGGCCCTTGTAGTTCAGCAACAAATGAAGAAGACCACGAATTGTTCATTTTTGTACAATTTAGTTAAAGAAAAAACAGCTGAGGGGCACTATTTACTCTTTCTCAAAATGTTCATAAAAGATTCTCAGTGATAATGTATCCTTGCTCTAATGGAGCCTTTTAATAGTCTTTAAACAATATTTAACTATTAAGAAATTAATTTGCAATGAAAGATAACAATGAATTAATGACCCACCCCTGTGAGAAAAGAAACTGACAAGGGAATTTCACAGAGAGCCTTTGCAAGAAGTAATTAAGCATTTATCCTCAGCAGGGATCTGTATGAAGTAATGCTATGGCCAAAACTTTTCACTTTTCACTTTTTCAGTAGAACTCTGATCACAAAACGAGGCTTCAGTGTTGGTAAATATAATGTCTGTTTTGGAAGCATCCCTGAAGCATTATGCTTTCCAAATTCATGATTGACTCAAAAGAGGGGGATACGGTACTGGTCAAGCTTTTTGAAATCTTTGAATAAAGACTAGGGAAGAATGACAAAGTAACCATCTCAGTTCTGCACGCAGAAGTTTCATCTGCCAGACTATGAAAAGACTGAAAATTCAAGGATATTTATTTGCTTTCTCAGATTGGTTTATCAGCTGTTTCTGATGTGAGGCTTTTCTTTTTTGTGGCATTGCAATCACTTTTGAAGACAAGCAAGTGCTTTGTCATCAATCAAAAGCATGGAAAGAAAGAAGGGACCTGATTATCCTTGTTGTGTTGGTTAAACCAGAACTCTTTGTGACAAATGCAGAGTAGCTAGAAGAACCAGGAAAACAGCAGAGGTCATCATGCCCATTCAAAAAATCCTCCTAGCACAGCCATGGAAAACATATTGGAATGGTTTGATATTGTTGGGTGCAAGAAATTAGGACCAGCATAGAGCTCTGAAGGCACTATGAGTTTATTCCATGCTACCTATTCAAAAAAATCTGATCTACTAAGGGGTCAAGGAGAATGGTTCAGATAAAAGTCAACAGACATCAAGAGGGGCTGGACTTCAGTCTCTTACCTAAGAAGTGTACATATAGAAGACTCCAAACTGATGACCATTTCCTACAGATGTGTCTATGCCTACAAAGATCAGAATCATGCAAACCATGGTATTTATCTATGTCAATCTATGGAAGGAAAAGTTGGAGTATGAAGAAGCAGGATAGAAAGAGTATTGTGGCTTTCAAAGAAATGGATCAAAGAAATAGATCATTGAACAAATCAACCCAGAGTTTTCACTTGACCAGGCTCAAATGATCCAACTTTGGACACATTATGCAAAGATCCAGCTTTCTAGAAAAGGGTCTATATTGCTTGGAAAGGTGGAAGGAAAGAAGAAAGGATGACCAGTAGCAAGTGGCTTAAGGAGTCAGTTACAGTGGCAATTAGTTCATCATTGAAGGATCTTGTTAGGGACAGATCATCATGAAGAAAATTTATTTATGTAATCACCAAGTGTCAACAGTGATTGATGGTCATAATCATAAAGGTAGAGTAGTTATTATTTTCATAAGTGGTTGTGAACAGCACAGATAGTATGAAGATTTAATCTCATTTGGGTTGCTAGGAATCAAAAACAATTTGATGGATTTGATTAATCCTCCTCCTCCTCCTCTTCCTCTTCCTCCTCCTCCTCATCTTTTGTGTTGTTTGTTTCCCATCCCAGAGGTTGTATATCTACACCACTTGTAATAGGTCTGCATTCAGAATTTTGATGGGGCTGGCACATCATAGCCAAAGATCCACTTTAGTAAGTTACTTGTATCTCATTCAGCCTTTTCCCCAGCATGATTATAATTCTACCAGAAGCCCAGATCATTAGACAAAAAGACACCTGGGAAGGCATATCTATCTACAGTCCATACCTTTCCTGTATAGCTTGTGAATCAACTATGCGTTGAGAAAATAAGCATTGAGTAATAAAAAGTGAAGAAGAAAGAGAAAATGTTGGTCAAAAGTGGCCTCAGGGCCTTACAGAGCCTTTTTGCAACCTAAGTTTGGTCAGAGCTCCTCTTGAATCTTTTCATGATGTAATTTCCAGTCAGCTGAACTATCAAGACTATTAAGGATTAATAAATGGCTTTTGCCCTTATGGGTGTTGTGTGCCTTGGCAGTAGGCCCATTATCTGCCTTGCTTGTATGGTTTTTGCTTCAGTGCCTCTGTCAGCTTGTTGACAGGCTGTGCTTTTCCTTAGCCTTCAGACTAATTCTTCTTTCCACTGAGATGAGCAATCAGACTTCATACGTTTCCCTTTTTCACCCTGTCTGGAGGCTGAGATTATTGTATCACTGGAGTAACCATAAGATTTCACCTGCAATTATCATGAACTCATCCAGGATAGCCAAGAAGAAAATAAGGATTTTCATTCTGCTGTCCCATAATGAAGAAGGAGTTTTCATTGACATGGTTTCTGAAAGATGCTTCTGTAAAAAGAAAATTGCTAATTATAATCCATAAAATGGAGCCATCATAAGAATATATAGAATATATGGACACACTTGAGACATCAGAAGAAATCAAAATGCGATGACATGAGCACAAAGGTATTGTTTAACCATATAAGGCAAAAGCATACATTGAACCATCGAGAAATGGGCACCTGCTATGCATGTTTTTAGGTACTTCTCAATTTATGATCGTAGTTGGGACCTACCATCACTAAGTGGAACCATGATGATACAATGATTACAATGCACTATTGCAGGCTAATGCTGACAACTGCCAGAAATTTGATCCTTGAGCCTGGCTCAAGGTTGACTCAGCCTTCCATTCTTCCAAAATCAGTAAAATGAGGATCCAGATTGCTTAGTGTAAACTGCTTAGTGTTCTGACCCAGCCTTCGCAAATAGTGATAAGACATTTACTTGCAAGTAAAACAAGCTCCTTTTTATAACAGGGCAGCAANAAAAAAAAAGCAAATGTAATTAGTCCCAACAAACCTGGGTTTAGCCAAGAAATCCAGATTGTTTGCTGCATACTAGAAATAAATGATTGTCTGTGACAACCAGCCACTCTCAAACCCCTTCTATTTATTTCCCAGCTAGGGAAGGGCTGGCTATCTATGTCTGCCTCTCCCTGAGAACCGGCTTATTGTTTTCCTTTGCTCTCCTCTCTTTTCCTCTCTTTTCCTCTATGCACATATGGGATGGGCCCCATCTCTTCCCATCCCTCACTCAGCTCAGGCCCCGAAGACAGCTGCCTCTCCACCTGGGGGAGGATGAAAGGCCCTGGCTCTGCTTCTGTCTCTGATGCCGTTTTCTTATTAGAGCCTTCCAAAGGCTCTGAAGCCAGCCCAGCTTCTCCCTCCATCTCCTCCTCATCTGACTCTGCAACTAGCTCTACTGACAGCTGATGGGCCACAACACTTAGAGATGTCTGTAAAGCACTGTGAAGTGGTACATAAGTCTGAGTGCTATTGCTATTGCTAAGTGATGTGGTTGTTAAGTGAGTCATCCCATGACTGTGACTGATTTTATGACCTTTTTTGCTGCAGTCATTAAACAAATGCAGTTTCCCCCATTGACTTTGCTTGTCGGAAACTGGCTGGGAAGGTCACAAATGATGATCATGTGACCCTGGGATGATGCAACTATTGTAAATGCAAGCTGGTTGCCAAGTGCTCAGATTGTGATCCAGAGGTGGTATTCAGCAGGTTC
>AZIM01000788.1:347455-362944 GCA_000516915.1 Ophiophagus hannah
GGTGGCATTTGCCGGTTCTCTGAACTACTCCAAATTTCTGCTACCGGTTCTCCAGAACTGGTCAGAATTGGCTGAATACCACCTCTGCCTCCCTCCCTGCTTTTCATAAAAAGTCTATTTGTTGTCAAGATTCATGCCAAATATGCACAATAGTCTTTTTTTTAAAAAATGATACAAATAAGTAACTTCCAACCAAGTAACCTTAACTCTAACTTCCATACAATATGTATTGTAGCAACATAACTGGGTGATATTTAAATCAGAGTGAAGTTAATGTTAGAAACCATGAAATACAAACAGCTTCTTTTTATGAAAGATAGTACTGATATGTGGACAGCTCTGCTAAGAAAACTGTTTCACATTTATGACACATTTAGGATTTATACCTTTTTGATAAATAAAAGATTAATATTCTAAAAGGTTGGAGGTAAACAACTTACCATTACAGGGGACAAAATTCTGTAACTTAAACATCTTTGGGCTACATTCTTTTCCTTTTTAGAGGTGTCTTGGTGAAGTCAGAAAAAAAAATACTCAAAAATTTGTATCTACCTGTAGAAATTTCCAAGTTCATTTCCTTTACAACTCCAGTTGAAAGAATCAAAGAGCAATGAGTGCAAAAGAACATTGTTAGAAAAATTGGAGAACTTTCATAAACAAACAAATCAATGTTAGTTGCATGAATAAGTGAAAAAAATAGCCATAATAAAACAGTATGTATGATATAGTATGATTTTTTTATACTTGATAATTCACTCCTCAATTCACTCTCCAGTCTGCTTTCTCTTCTTGGGGAAAAAAATGTAAGATTTGACTTAGAGGTTCAAAATAGTGTCATTAATTGTGAGACCTGAATTCAGGGGTTTGCAAATTATTTAAATCTACAATTGGAGAACAAGTCAAGAGTTCCTTGTAGTTCAGATTCTGGCTTGTTCTGGAATTACAGGTTCGACCAGGGTTGGGGTAGCATTATTGAATCTGGTAGTTGGAAAGGGAATTAACTAGCCCTTCCCTCCAGCTACTGTAATTTCCCACTCAATACTCCCTATGTAGTAATCAGGTTTAAAGAGGAAAATCAGAATTGCTTGATTGCAAGTTTTTTTTTTCCTAGCTGCTACATCAGGAGAGCTGGTTAGAAGACTCACAGCATGGAATATTTTGCTTGCATCTTTGAAATTAGCATTTAACAGAAGGGTTGTCAAAAATATTCTCATTTTCGTGGAGATTATGTAAAAATACAAACAAACATGTTTTAATAACCTAAGACACAACTTCTTCCTTGGAGGGGAGATGAGATTGGAGTACATCTCACATTCCTGATGACCTCTACAGTGTATTTGGTGCTCTCTAAGGTCAAGAAATGGATAGTTGGAAAAGGGGAATTGTAGGAGATTGCAAAGCAAGACAAATGGGAAAGGCTAAGGATTTCATCGGATCTAAGATTTCCCAGCCATTGCAGGATACGTCCAATACAGGTTTTCAAAACTGAGCCATGGGAAATGATCTTAAGATTTGTATAATTTTCTCTTTGGGGTAAGAGAACGACCTTTAATCTCAGAGGGGAAAAATATAACACCAGAAATGAACTCCAGTATGGAGTCCCCTGTCAATTCTGTCTGATTTTAATGGTGTATGCCACAGGTGTCAAACTTGCAGTATCACGTTGCCGTCACATGATGTGATGTTTTCCCCCTTCATGGAGCTGGGTGGGCATGTCTTACTCTCCATCTCTGTTTTACTTCTGTTAGGTATATAAAAGTTTTATAGGAAAGGGTTAAATTTCATCTCATTTGGCCTTACCATGCTATTTACTCATCGTATACTTTGCAGTGGGCTTTGAAAAGTTCAGTGCTTTTTGAGCTAGATATACTTTTCACCTATTGTTCGTTTCACTCTCTTTCCTTTGCCTTCCTTTTGCCTTGTTTTTGCAGATTAAATGTTTTTGGTGCTTGTTAATTTTAATAAATAAATATCAACCTCTATTTAACTCTCTGGTCTGAATGACATGTGTGCTTGCTCCGATTTGACCTTAGGAATTGACTGGGAATAAGTTGGGTGAAAATTAAATTGGAAATTACCCAAAGTAAATTTCCAACAATCTGAACAATTTCCTACAGTCAAATCAGAATATGAAATAGTTTGATCTCTATTCATTTAAGGTGCAGGATTCTGAGGACTGCCTAAATATGAAAGATTACATATAGGCTCCGTACGTCTCTGAATATTTCAAAGCTACAGCAGACCCATCTTGGCCGATGAAATGTGATATACCAAGCAATGTTCCTTTACATAAATCATTACTTGTTTCCATGGGATACTTTCCCCCCTTTTAAAGATCTGTCAGGATGGGCATGCTCCAGGTGCCTTTTGTGAAACAATGTCCTCTAATGGGCCTCAGGAGACCTGTCTTTTCTGCGGTGACACCTGCCCTTTCCCCTGAGACTTGGATGGCTGCAATCTTGTAGGCTTTCCACAGGTTTCTGAAGGTCTGGGTTTCCCCTTCTGTTCTGGGGCTAGGAAATCAAGATAATGGAGTCCAGGATGTGTGTTGGTTTGGTCTGGTTGTGAGCGTATTTAATTATGTCTTGCCTTAGGACTTTGACCATTAGAGAATCTGAAGGATCAAGTTAGGGACAGATTGTCATGGAGAAAATCTAAGATGTCAGGCTTAGCCTCTGAATTGACAAAGAGAAATTCAGTCAGAGTTTAGCTCTTTATTTGGTTCCATACAATAGTCAGGATCTTGCCAGACTAAACCCTTAATCTTCTCATCCTAACAGATATACCCTGGGGAGTTCTAGGAAGTGGCTATCTTTACTCTCTGTATCCTATCCAATTCCGGACTGTGTAATCTCTTATGTCCTATCCACCCCCTTTCTGGAATGTTCTCCCTCCTTTCTGGAAAACTGCTGCTTCACTATAGTCCATCATACCAGCTCCCCTCTGTGGATACCAACTCACACATCAGAGTTTAACAACAACTGTTGATGGTATATAAACAGGGGTGGGATTCAACCGGCATTACTATCAGTTCAGGATTTGCATTTTGCACGCGCATGCGCACTTTGCACACACGCATGCCAGACGCGTGCTGTGCGTGTGTGTACTACACCATTAGCTGAGTCACCGGGACAGCTGATAAGGACTGTGCGTGAGCGCACAGCATTTCAAAAAGCACTTTTTAAACTGCTTTTTCAACCTCAGCTGTGCCGCGTAAAGCAGCTGAGGTTGAAAAAGCAGGAAATAAAGGTCAGGTAAGAGCCCAGGAGGGCAGGTGGGGCAAACAGCAGCAGACACAGAACCGGTTTGGTGTCTGCTGCTGTTCAGAGCTACCGGTTCTATAGAGCCGGGTACCCCTGTATATAAATGATCAAAAGATGTGACTTTGACATTGCATTATTTTTGACATTGAGTTATTTTATATATCTATCTTTTAAGTACCCAGCCTTTTGTGGTTAAGATGGGCAGATATACAGTCTTTAAATCAATTCTTGTTTTGATTTAATTGCATAATTTAGCATATTCAGATATAGTCATGCAATGAATCTCCATATCCCTAGAAAGTTCCCTTCAAGGTGAGAAATGTCCCCACTCTTAATGGAGGTCCAGAAAGTTATAAAGACTTGGTTTTCCCAGATGGCCTATGAGGATGGATTTGGGAACCTTTGATTTACAATTCATATCATATCTTTATTTTGCTTTATTATTATCATTATTATGGTTCTTTATTTTATATACTTAAAATCTTCAAAATTAATTGAGGTAGTGTGAACGTTAAGGAAGAATGGATAGAATTAAAATGCACTTGCTAATTTGTTTAAAATAAATTTGATAAAATGGAATATAACAAAAATTGGAAGAACAATGGAATGCAATGCTAAAGCTGAATATAGCAATATAGCAAGGATTGTGATCAGGTTTACATAGTGGCTTCTACAATGGAAATAAAGAATCAAGGGGAAATGGGAGGCATGGCGGCCATGGGCTCCTGCTGCTCTTCTATAAGGAGCATTGTGCTGTTGCTCCATCAGTTTCACTCCTTTGGGTTCTAGGTGTGCCAACTTGTGTCATGATGGTGTGATACTGTTTAATCAGACCATTATGTATCTGTCTTGCAGATGCTGCTGAAGGGCAGTCATGAATAGCAACAGCAATAGCACTAAGACTTATATATCACTCCGTAGTGCTTTACAGCAGGAGTCTCCAACCTATCAGGCCATGACCTATTCGGAACCGGGCCACACAAGTGGCGGGCTGGCATGCATGTTTGTACGCAGCTCCACTCGAATGCGCAACAGAGTGGCACGCTCGTGTATACACACTGGCCCACCGCTCTCATGAGTGGAACTGCACACATGTGCATGCCAGCCAGCCACTTGTGTGCCCAATTCTCCTCTCCCCTCCAGCTGGGCTGCCAAGCTGCAAAAGTTGGGGACCACTGCTTCACATCCCTCTCTGAGTAGTTTACAAATGTCAGCATATTGGCCCCAACAATCTGGGTCTGTGTATGTTAAGTACAGTGCAGTGTTTCTCAGCTTTGGCAACTTTAAGATATATCAACTTCAAATTCATAGAATTGAAGTCCACCCATCTTAAAGCTGCAATGCTCAGAAATACTGATATTCAAATTTATAGCAAGTCAATGAAAAATGAAGCTGGACTCACCAACCAATCCTATTTTCACCTTGATTTTCGAGTAAAGTAATCCTATGAGCTGGGCACAGTAATGTCTTATTCATAGATCCTACCTTGAAGGAATCCAACCATCCTCATCTCAGAGAGAAGCTTCACACACAACTCCATTTTCTTCCATTGCTTGTTTTCTGGAGAGTGTACAAACAAGCCTTTCCTCCTAAGGTTCTTCTAAACAAATGTATAATCTGTTGCCTATGTCTATGTCTTTACTTAAGCCCAGCCTAAGACTTGGAAAGAATCTAAATTGTTTACCATCACCATCACTTCACACAGATACCCATTTAGCTCAGGGTTCAGGCTTAGGCCTTTCCCAATTAGCAGGCAGCCATTGTTGAATAAAGCAATTTAAGTCTCTCTGGGATGTACGATCACCAGTGGCTTTTCTATTAAAGCCTTCCATTTTGATGTGGAGCTGACAGCTCTCTATTCTTGCCTCAGTGCTTCCTGTGTTGTGCCGGTAATGTTTTCTGACATTCCATCTCTTTTCAAAATAACCTGGTGGCTTGTTTTCCCATCCATCTGTTTTGACTTTTGACGAAAGAAAAAAAAACATTCCTTGGGGGGTGCAGAAGGGAGCAAACAGTTTTGAACCAGAAAAAAACTTTGCTTAAATAACATAAATTAACCCCCACAAAGAAGCCGGTAAGCCACACAAAATTACTTCTTGTTATCATCAGCCATTAAACCTTGAAAGCTATTGCAAGGGCAGTGGAAAACAGGGGGAGGGGGGGAAAAAGAGGAAAATACATTAAGAAACAGAAGGATGCTCCAAAATGCCACGTGTCCTGTTTACAAACCAATTCTGAGCTTTCCCTGGTGAATCTAAATAGGTACCTTCGTCCAGCCATTATTCTTTAGTGTAACTGGTACTAGAAGTTTTAGTGCAGTTATAAAATTGATGTTATAGGAACTCATCACTTGCTCCCAGTCAGTGGCAATGCTGATTGTGTCCTATGAAATAGGGAGACAATTTTCAGGGGCAGAAAAATTCTCTTTCGGGACAGTAGGGGAAGGGAAGAAGGAGACAGCTTACCCATAAAAAAACATTATATTTTATTAAGTATTGGACAATTCTTCAGCTGATACCTGTTCTTTTCTAATTGGAAACAGAATTGTCCAACGGGAGCCGATCAGATCAGATCATACTGTTGTTCCAACCAGATGTGGGAAATGGGGTGGTGAAGGATGGTTACCCACATTGCAAGCCTACATGGCCACTTGGAAAGAGTGGTCAAAGGTTTCCTCTTTTACATTAGCTTTAATATTAATTTTTCCCTCCCAGTTCTGAGAGTTTGCTTTTTTGGTTCTCCTCTGTAAAATTAACAACATCATTGTTGCAAATTTATCAATCCAAGTCAGAGGAATAAAGTAATTTTAATGAATATATCTAGTTTAACTTGCAAGTTTATGACTTGTAAAGCCGTTTGGTAAAGAAAATGTAACACTTTCTTATAGTTTTGTCTAAAGTTTGGGCTTAGAAATGACTCCGGGGGCGGGGAGCGAATAACTAAATCCTATACATTTTTAAGCACTTCTCAACTGGAAATAAATGCTGAGGTACTCTTTTCTTAAACACACAAACACACACACACACACGTGTGTGTATCTATCATCTATCTATCATCTACCTATCATCTACCTATCATCTATCTACATGCACATACAATTGGTTTTATTTACTTTAAATATTATTTTAATTGACTAGTTTGAAAGATTTACACAGCCACCCAACTTGCCAAAACGCCACAATATAAGCAAAATATTGTACTGTTTTTTAGTACAAGACTCCATAGAAAACAAGAACCAAACACAACATCCATACACATCCAAAAAGCTTCATCAGTTGTGACTGGATGTTGGGGGAATGGAAGGACCTTAAGACAATGATGGCCTAGATGACTGAGAGTCTATAAACATTTAATTTTTAAAGACAGTAAAAAAAAATCAAAATCCATTTGTAAATCAGGTTTAGTAAAAGACTGCAAGTATTCTCTCTTCATTTACAATTACTATAATTATGGTAGGCAACTGCATCCAGTTTTTGGCATAATGATTTACTCATCAAAGACGTTATCGTCTCCAATTTTTAGCTTTTCTTGTAGATATTTGTTTACAGGAGAGTCTGATGGAGTCAAGCTGGCAGCCACAACACATTAAAAAGTGATGAGCCTTTGATTGGACAGTCACAGAAGCCATCTTGACTTCTTCTTTTTTTTAATCCCTCTGGGGATGCCTTGGTTTATTGTAGATTGTGCCAGAAAGGGCAGTAATAAGTTCTAGCTCCATTACTCAGGTGCCTAAGCTACATATTTTAGGCGGCACCATCTGTGCTAGTTTCTCTTCTTTAATTGTAAAGCTAGGCAATCTTTTGGAGGGTTGGAAGTGGGATTTATAGTTTAATTTGGAGAGGGGAGGGGTCCAAACGTTGATTAGGGATGTGGTGACATCACAGTGGCTGCAAGGACCATTCTGTGGTTTTGGAAGGGTTTCAGGTACAAAATGGGTGGAAGGGAAGCCAAAATTTGATCTGCTGAAAAATAATGTGCTTTTAGTAACAAGCTTCTACTGAAGTGTTCTGGGGAGATCCATGCAACGTTTAGGCTGCTGCCCTTATACTACTGATTACAACTACTAAGAATATTATTGTATGAAAATAATGTAATATTGCGGAGCCGTGGTGGCGCAGTGGTTAGAATGCTGTATTGCAGGGTAATTCGGCTGGCTATTGACTGCCAGCAGTTCAGCAGTTCAGCAGTTCGATTCTCACCAGACTCAAGCCTTCCATCCTTCCAAGGTCGGTAAAANGAGGACCCAGATTGTTGGGGGGCAATACGCTGACTCTGTAAAACCACTTAGAGAAGGCTGTAAAGCACTGTGAAGCAGCATACAAGTCTAAGTGCTTATTGCTATTGCTATCACACTACATTTAATATATTCATTAAGCCAGAAAGTCTTTATTATTATTTTTTTTAACATTAAAATTGATCCCAGATACACTTGCATAAACCAGAAGGCATTTCCTTTGTCATTTGTATTTCTTCCATTGGAATAAAAATGAAAATGAAAATGTGGCTTCATGGTGCTATCTCCGCTGTGGATTTTAAAACGGCAAAGACAAATTCCTGTATTCTTGCTTGCAGCCATGCATACTTTACAGATAAACTCTACAATGTGCCTCAAAGATTGTTAGTGCAACATTTGAACAAAGTGTTTTCTCAACTAAATTATGCCCTGAGTTATATAAGCTGATTTCTTTTTTTAAAAAAATAGAAATCGCTGGATTTGTTGATCATACAAATCTAAAAACAGAGTTTAATCCTGTAATTTTAATTCATACATCCCTCATATAAAGATCATAAATATGTAAATCAATTCCTTAAGAAAAAATGATGAGGGTTATTTAGTCATTGAATAGTCTCTTCTATAAATGAGTCTTATTACAAATATTTACTAAGCTTCAGTTTAATGCATATTGATGATAATGTCCTGTATTTTGGAGCTCTACCATAGCTTGTCTTTAGAAAATTCCATTAGAGGCTAAATCTGAAATATGATGTAAGTGCAGAAGAAATCTTTTGTATTTAAATGCTTGAGGGTTTGAGTAAAAACTGGAAAACACAAGTTGCGTTGGCTAGGACTCGAGATCTTAAAGATTCCCTGATTTTTTAAATAATATTTAGAGCAATATCAAGTGCATATTTACTGTGTATCTGTAGCAAAGGTGACCAACAAGCAAGTATTGGAGCACATAAGACCAGATATGTCACCGGAAGGAAAAATCACAAAACCGTGTTTCACTTATTTTGGCCATGTCATGCGGGGAAATTTACTGGAGAAAGCAATTATGTTCAGAAGAGTTAGCCATAAAAAGAAACCAGGCCTCCAAAGACTATGATGGCTGGACACCACCAAAAGCATAAAAAACCTCAAAGACAGAGGTGGTGTTCAGCAGGTTCTGANGATCTCCACGCCCACAGAACCGGTAGTAAAAAAATTTGAATCCTACCACTGCTCAAAGAAGCAGTGCAAGATCAGAAGATGGTAGAGAGACCTGGCCCATAGAATTACTAAGAGTCAGTTGTGACTAAATGGATAACATAATCAACAATATCAATGTGGGAGTGATCTTGAGAGACCAGGCAGAGATGCAGCCAAGGAAATGGTCAGATAAAGCTTAGCCCACAGCAGAAATGTGGACAGGGCAAGCAACTCAGAAGGAACCCTCTCTAGTTTCCTGGACTGTAACGGAGACAGAAGAAGAGAAGTACTAGCAGACTTTCAAGTTTCTGTTAATGTGACCATATAGTGAAGTAGAATTAGTTCATCTGGGTAACATTTCCTGTCTGGATTACCTTACAAAACTGGTAGTATCAGAGTCCAGTTTTGGCCAAAAGCCAATGCAGGAAAATCCAATATATTACCAGCCTCCTCCTAAAGGCTATGAAAAAACCAAGACATCTACATTCAGAATGAGTTTTTTTGATGACTTGAATGCATTTGGGGGACAAACAGCTTATAGGCTGAGCACTGTTGGCATTTCATGTTCTCTGCATTTTGGCAGAGCTTGGAAAAGTACCTTAGTTGACACAGTTATTCATTACTGTTGTTGCACATCAAACCTCTTAAAAATAATAAGACTAATACAGTGATTACAGTGATTACACTAAAAATGGTGTGTGTTCTGTATTCGTGTTATTGTTAAACTGAATATTAGATAAATAATATTAAGTAGAGCCTTCTCCATATCCCCCCCATAGGCCTTCAATTGGCAAATCCATGCCAATAATTTATTTTCACATACTTTGCTGTATGATAGACTGAGCTCAAGTCCCCAAAGCATTCAAATCCACGAAGTTCCAACCTACAATTTTTGCTGAATAACCATTATAGCAGAACATAGTTTTGGGTTTCCACTAAACCCTGCTTAAGAATTTCATCCAAAAAAAACCCAAGATGAAGGGCACAGCATCTCCACCGAACTGATCATCTTTCTATGCTGGTTTCTTGGATGAGCAACAGTCTTTTTGTCCCAGCAGATAATCAAAATCAAGTCCAGCTTTAGCCAAGATACTTGGCATTATGATGTATTTGGGTTACAAGATTATAAATTTCACAGTTCTCAGTTTAGTTACAACTGCATTTGCTGTTGAACTGTTTGTTCTTCATGATTCTTCTTGGGATTTCTAGCTAAATATTCTGAAATGTTTATGAATCAATTAAGTATTGCAGTTGCAAATGATGACTCCAACATCACAGATGATTCCATTATAACCATCAAGCTTCAGAAAGGTTGCCCTAACTTATCACAGGTGCCTTTGCATCATATATATTAATATATATNATATATATATAATTTAAGGGGGAACTGGTATTGGGATGGACGTGGATAGGTTTTTAGTTTTTCAATCAAAGCAAACTTGATTTGAAATGTAGGTTCTTGGCTAAAATATCATAAGAATTATAACCATCTTAGCTACTGAACAATTATTTTTGAAAAGATTAAAAATGGCATGTCAGCCGCCCCCCCTTCAAACTATGTGCATCTGTAATGCACAATCACACTGTGTCTTGCTATCAACTTTTCCCCTTGAGAGATATTAAAATCCTTTTAAGAGTCTTCCTTCATCTAATATATAATCCCCTTGAGGGATCTTAGCAATTAACATGAGGGAGTTGATGCTTTAACTTGCACAGTAGCCAAACGTATTTTAGACAATGATTTCATTTCACTAAGTTTGCTTGTTGATAAATGACAACTCTGTGTTGAAAATGGTACATATATTTTTGATAGATATGTCTTATTTATCCTCAACTTGACTGAACTACTGATTCCCAACAAATAAAAAGTAATTTCTAAATTCAAAACAATTATGGAATAATTTGGTCGTACTATAGTAAATGAACTGATTCAACTCCCTGCACAGTCCAGATTTATGGCATATTCAACAGATGGTTGTCTAATAAAAAGATTGTCAACAAATAATAATTTGAATGCTCTTCTTCAGAGTTCTATGTATTCACCAGAAATCTATATCTGTTACATTTCAGCAACATTCCCCTGAGATTTAATGAGTAAGCTTCAGAGTTTTTATGATATTTTACTGAAATGTGAAATTTTGATTTTCTTATCAAATGAACAGCAAAATTTTGACGTCCTGTAAGAGTCTCCCATTTTAACATCATTGTGTTTAAATTTGGGGAAGTTGTGCTACTGTTCTGAGAAATAATGAACACTCAGATACCACACAGAGCAGGAGGAGTGTCAAACTCGTGGCCCACGGGCCGGATGTGTCACGTGCTGGCCATGCCCACACCTGGTTTAGCAAAGGGGGAAAAAGTCCCAATACATCACGTGACGTCACGTGCCATGACGATGCGAGTTTGACACCCCTGCCATAGAGTGTAACTTCAAGGACAAGGGGCGTGCATAAGCGCACCAACGTGCCTACCGTCCCTGTCCTAATGTTCCCTTTATTCGTATCCATTTCATTTATTAATAATTATGTTTATAGTTATTTCTGTTATCTAATACATGCTCAACAAAATAAATAAAATAAATAAAATAAACAAGGTTCATTTTTAATTTGCCTAACAATAAATGCTTAATAAATGTAGTAACTCCTAGTCAGCCATTGCTGATCCTGAAATGCTAAACAGCATATTATATATTATATATTTATATAATATAATATAATATAATAATATAAGTTATATGTTATATGTTATATATGTTATATGTTGTATATTAAGGTATATCAAAACTTTAGGCTTCATTGGGAAATCAAATAAAACACTCAGTAAAAAGCCCTATCAAATCACCTCAATACTGTTGCAAGAAGACTACACAAATACAGATGTGTTCATGAAATTCCCAGGAGCCTTGCTTATCTTAAAGA
Source organism: Ophiophagus hannah (assembly GCA_000516915.1). Lineage (NCBI taxonomy): Eukaryota > Metazoa > Chordata > Lepidosauria > Squamata > Elapidae > Ophiophagus > Ophiophagus hannah. The sequence goes on from AZIM01000788.1 coordinate 359,047, forward strand.
GTTTTTTTCTCTTCCTGAAATGCTATATGAGTAGAATACCTTAACTGTTCTAAATCCACATTGGGAGCAATGAGAAATCCCAGTTTTGACCAATGTGTGAGGGTTGTTTGGGCCTTCCTTTCCCTATCTTTTTGTAGCAAATCTTAGCCTCTTTTCCTTATTCTCTCTAATGTATGTTGTTCTGAAAGCACATACATACTTTCATCTGACTCTGTATTTTAAACAGGGTGTTGTGTCCAGTTCTGTTGTCTTGTCTTCTGATTTCTCTTTTAGGTTGTGAGTTTGCTTTAATTGTTTGATAAGAATTAAGAAAATCACTTTTCCAAGAAAAACAACATCAATACTACATTGTACTTAAGGTAAAAAAAAGTAAAAGGAAAAGCGACTTTTTTATTAGCTAGAGAGAAGAGATTGGCAGCATCCATAGGCAAAATATATGAGCAAGTTTCTTTTTCTATGCACCTGACTGCACTTTTAATAGATTCTCATTACTGCCTGACCTTAATGATTGTAAACCTGCTGTGTACATCTGCTGTACTTTTGAGCTAAAGGCTTGTTGTGGTCTAATGGCAGCTGGTCTGGCTGTTTTTCTGTTTCCATCTTCAGTGTGGCCAGCTCAATAGACAGCTTCTTCACTGAAGCAAAGATTACTTGCATATTCCAGACACACACATATATACAGAGTGAAAGAAACAAACTGTTTCTCTTCTTGGGAATATGTTAAGAGCGTATACTGTACCAAACAGATCGACAGTGGTAAGGGCAGATATTCCTAAGAGCAGAAAACATCCAGCCCTCAGTTTTCCTGTGCTTTCTCCTGGTCAATTCTTGGAACTCACCTAATTAGTTATGGACTTCTGGACTATGAATTCTGCATTTATCAAGTCACTGTCAACAGTTTCACTCGTATATTAGCTTCCTCTGGTTCTGATTAGGCCTCATTTAGGAAACTTCTTGAGTCAGCCAAAATGTAGATTGAGCAAAAACAGGACAAAGAAGTTGAAGGACTAATTATGGAATAAGGTGAGTAGAACGAGACGTTTGCCAAAGAAATCTTGCCGGAATGACAGCAATGGAAGTGATTGTGACAGACTGTATGACAATCTCAAGAGGAGAAATTTGAAAGGAGAACAAATGAATGTTCAGCATAATGGAGAAGCCAAAATATGTGAGGTAAGACTGTTGAGTGGCAGAGAGGTGAAGAGGAGGTGAAGAATCTCTTAAAAACTGGTTAATTCACCAAGAAATGTACTTTATGATTGTGCCACCCTGCCCCTTGGCCCTTAAGGAACAGGGAAGTTGTTCTTGGCCAGAGTCTTCACCAAAAAGGCCATTGACAAGGAAGTTATCAGTATTTGGGGGTAAATTGTGGCTATCAGAGTAGTTGGAAAACAACAAAATTGATGTAAAACTAGCAATGTAACATAAATAATCCATCATCTCCTTTGAAACTGAAAATAAGGCAACCGCCTCATGACAAAACCTGAATTATTGATAAGGATGCTCTGCATTAGGAATTAGGAACAAGGAGGGTACCCGATTTCAAGTATTCCAAATAGCTTTTGGGTGCTAGGCACTTATAGTTCAGAGAAAGTATGACAAACATGTTTACTGATTTATACATCTTGAACTAATGTGTGGATTGGAAGATAGTTACTGTTCCAGTTCAGCAATTCTCCAAATGTTCGGCTTTTTAGAATGCATGTTTTATTATAAAATGCTGATCAGAATACATTTATCATGCAATGCATATGAAAGTGCCTGTTGTGTTCCAAAAACATTCATAGAACTTCTGTGTGCTTATTATCATTTAAAAGGCTGACTAATGAAGAACTAGAATGGATTGAACTTTTGCAAAACTGACACAGATCAGCATTTCCCTGACCATAATTTTTTTAAAGAAAAATTAGACTAAGCAAATATTTACTGCAACCTGACCTAGCGAACTATTTATATATGGGTTGAAATTTTTTGAAAAGGCTGACATATTGGTAATTTTCAAGCAAACCAAATGTACTGTTTTCAGTACTATATTGTTACCTACTGATACTTGATATTGTTACCTATTGATATTGACATCTGAGTGAACGTTTTAAATATATTCCTTTCTCCCCACATTAATTCCATCTGATTCTACTGATGAGTTTTAGTTTTGATAAGAAAGGTAACAATATGGCAAAAGAGGAAGAAGAAAAAGATGAGAAGGAAGAAGAGGAGGATGAAGATGAAGGATATCTAAACATGGGACATACAGATGTGTTTTGATTCTTATAAGAATCTGGTTATGTAAGTTGGTATTGCCACATTGCAGGTGAGGTGAGGTGAGGTGAGGTGAAGTCAAGAAATTAATTTCCCTAAGACTTATCTTGCAGATTTCAATGACAATGAAAAAATTTAAATATGTTATAAGGAGTGGGATTTTCCTGAAGAATATCTTAAGTGACAATCTTATAACCCACTGAATTCAGAAATATGTATTCCTCAACAACATGGATGTTGTCAGCTTTTTCTACACATGCTGCTGCCAGGTGTGTAGGTCCTACAAGCTTGAAGTCCTGGGAATTGTAGTTCCATACAACTGGAAGGCATAAGCCGGGGAAAATTGTCTTCTGCCCAAATGAAGCTAATGAAAAAACATCAGTCTCTATTATCACCTTCATTTACCTGGGTAAACATAATTCATAATCTTGGAATGCATGGCAGTAGCCAATCCTTATGAGACCTTTGCAGTGTATCTGATTAGCATGTCTCAAAGCACTGGTACAAGTGAGCTAAAAGGATTATGTGTTCTATTTCTGAAGAGATCATATTTAGCTGAGTAATTTTTCCTAGCTGGAAAAACCAGTAGCTCCTCTTCACATTGAAATGTTTCAGCTGCTTGCAGACAAATAGTGCAAAATCTCTATTCCCTCCCCACTCCTGGGGGAANCCAGCCGATCAGCTGGGTCTCGGGAGGCAGAGAATAGATGGGGTCGGGGCCAGTCAGAGGTGGTATTTGCCAGTTATCCAAACTACTCAAAATTTCCGCTCCTGGTTCTCCAGAACTCATCAGAACCTGCTGAATAGCACCTCTGGTGCAGTATATGCAAGAGAAAGAGACAATGAGGAAGGTCACAGAGAAAAAATCCACTTCTGATGACTGCTAGATCATCTCCTTAATGCTTCCAATACTGATTTTTGATTTGAATTGTAATGCCAGCTGTCTCATCATTCCTCTGCCCAGGTTAATGCTATCATTTCAGGTATCTTCGGTTAATCTTGAAGAAAATGATTCATTATGAAGTCAGTATTAGTTATCTTTTCCTACATGAGTGCAATCATTAAAGGGAGGAAGAAAATCTAATGAGATTATTTTTTCATCAACAATGTATAACTTGAACTAATTACCATTTAATTTAATTTTCCCTGCTTGTGAAGATTAGAGAGCAGAAAGGTGGACATTTTCATTGCTTTATTAACTCCCTTGTGAATGCATGTGTATTTCAGCTTCTGCTTTGTTCTTTTTTTAAAAAGCAGTGGTTGTGCCCTCTGCTGCTTAGATACTGGTTTAAAAGTAGTCTAAGGGGCAAGACTGAAAGACTGAAGTAATATTTAATGAAATAAAGTTCTTATTCATAAGATTGCATGTCAAGAAAAACTGAGTTGCTTGTCCTTTTGAATCAGTTCTTTGCTTCTTCTCTATACTTCATTGAATCCCGAACATTGATGTCTCTTTGGAATCAATGGGACTTAGATCTTATTTCCAGCTACGGACTGCATCAAAAATTGCTAAATAAAAATAAAGATGCCTTCAGTTATATCTCCCAATTGAAGTTATCTATGGAAGCCTTCGTGTTGATGAAATGGATCCTGGGTTTTCCAACATCATCAGAGGTGGGATTCTACCAGTTCACACCTA
>AZIM01000788.1:377665-389459 GCA_000516915.1 Ophiophagus hannah
ATGAGGACCCAAATTGTTGGGGACAATATACTGACTATGTACTGTTTAGAGAGGGATGTAAAGCACTGTGAAGTGGTATATAAGTCTAACTGCTATTGCTATTTACTTTTAATTTTAAAAATACCATAATTTTGCCACTTTGCTATCAAGCACCAACGATGCACTCAGAAGTAGTGGGGGGTGGTAATAGTTTTTTTAATGAAATTGTGGAAAAGGGAAAAGTTCAACAATGACAGTGGTAGGTGGTAGAACATGCAATCTATAAACCATAACTTGTCCTTCCCTTCTTTAAAGTGAAATGTCAAGAATCAGGCTGAAAACCAGGAATGACACAGTGATTCTTCCAAGCCAAGTTCCTTATTATTTTCTCATCTAAACAGAATCTTATCAGACTGTGGACTCTACTATCTACAGTTACAATATGCTCTGTAAACCAGTGGTTCTCAACCTGTGGTCCATGGACCACTGGGGGCTGTGATGTCATCAAAGGGGATTCATAAAGGCTTGAAGAAGTGTTATGATTTCAATTGTGAGTTAAGTCTTGGTGGTCCATAGCCATGGTCCATTGCCACAAAAGGTATTTAAAGGGGGGTCCATGGTGAAGAAAAGGTTGAAAACCACTGCTGTAAAATATTAGGGAGGGGCTGTCTTCACCCTCTTTCTCTCACAGATAACATCAGGACTGGGTTGCCTCTTGCACTTCTGGAATGCATCCCCTCCCTCCTGGCAATCTACCTCCTTCCTACATTCATTACACTATTGGAAATTTTGCTTGCCTGGAACATCCAAGAAATATTAAATTAAGCAAAAGCATAGAAGCTTAAGAGTGGTAGTAGTCATACTTTTATTTACTATGCACTTACACATAGTATAACAATTCAGTGATATTATTTTAAAAAGCCAGGTTGGAGCTCAACAGGATTGACATGATATTGAGCAATGATAATTATCTTCCCATTTTTCAAAGGTCTGTATGTCTCTCTCTGTGTGTTTGTGTGTGTTTGTGCAAGTGGGCATGCTTAAGCTGTAGAAATGGAAGGGGAATAAAATCTGGATTTTTATTTCTTTGTACAAAGTACACATGAACTTGCAGAGTGATAGATTGGACTAAGTTAGTGCTGATAATTACAGCTTTTATCTCCAGGCAACTGAAAAAGCTTCAATGAAATCCAACCTGAAAAAAATGTGAATTCTTGACTCTATGAGCATGATATGTAGTAGTCAGCATCAAAACCTAATAACCCTATTTGTTCCCCCTTTGCTTATTTATCCCACAAACACTTGACAGTGATGATTATAGCCTTTAACACTCCAGGAAAAAAAATTCTTGGTTTCTCGTTTGTACATGACATGACTCCTTGCCTCTTTTAAACACCATTCACGGAGTAGTCAGGAACTGTGTAGTCTTTCCACAAACTTTCCACCTCCCCCTTGTTTTGCAAATATATAATTTAACTCCTTTCTTTAGTGTTTGTGTAATTACATAATTAAACAGCTAAACAGTATATTAAAGTTGGAGTTATCTAAAGGCACTGAAGGTGAATTGAGGTTCAGTGTCAGCCTATGAACAGCTGAAAACGGCACTTGTCAGTCTCCCAATGCTTTTGCAAACTTATTTACCAGGTTACACAGGGATTACTGCCGATCTGCTCCGTCATGTCTAGGGGCAAACGCCTGAGGTAGAGAGGAGAATGAGAAATGGATGTGCCCATTGATGGTCTTGTACTGAACTAACTGCAATGTTCAGAAAATCAAATATAGTTAATGTGATTTTAGCAGTGTCATTGAATGACTAAGTTAGAACAACAAGTATACTTTGGCATCTCTAGTTTGGATTGAGAGTTGGATCATGTCATTTGAGCAATAGCATTTGTTCCAAAGAAACCCTCCTACTGTTAACAGACCAGGATATCAACTCGTGGAAGGCAAGCTTGATAGTACAGTATTGCCTCCTCCTTCATGTACTTTAGTGAATTAGGGAGCTTCTGCCTAAGACATGTTAAATCTTATCTTATTGTTCTGATTTTAAAAACATTGCCATCTCTTTGTCTAGGTAACATTCCTATACTTTTTCCATCAAGTTCATCATCCTTACCCTCAGCAGCTGGTCTACTTGCAGCAGTTTCCAGTTGATTACTCAGTGGTGATTGCCTACAATTTTAATTTTCAGATATTTAGGCATGTAGGGTTTTTGGAAGTTGATGCCCCAAACAGCTGGAAACCATCTGTTTTTCTATTCCCAATTCATGAGATATGCTTTGTTATCTGTGGTTAAAGAAGTATGACTGTAGACCAGGGGCGTCAAACTCATGTCGACACGGCGGCACCACGTGACGTATTGGGACTTTTTCCCCCTTCACTAAACCGGGCATGGGCATGGTCAGCATGTGACACCTCCGGCCCATGGGCCGGAAGTCTGACAGCCCTGCCCTAGACAATAGGGTGATCTTTATGCAATCGGTTTAACACTCAACCTGTATAAGCTTTTCTTTATTTATTTGGCTTGTTTGCCACCCACCTTGCCTAGAGGTGTCTCTGGGCAGCTTACATACATTGAAAGCCAATAAAACATTGAAGCGATAAATACTAATAATCATAGTAATATTTGATTGGCCTCAGTGAGGGAATCTCAGTAACAATTTGTTCCTTCAGAAAAGAGGGGATGTGAATAGACTCAATGGGGACGTTGGTATGATCTCACAGCTTCTATTCTGCTCTGTCTCACAGTCTCCTTCAACACTTTCAAAACTCAGATGACTCCAAGGGTCTTCTGTAGAAGGGCAATGTCTTTGAAGAAGCTGTTCCTGCTCTTTCAAGTACTGAGACAATCTCCAAGAACAAAAAGGGAAATGGCCCAAATGCTTGGTTTTATTCTTTGAAGAGAGGATCTTGAGTTGCTTTGAAAAACAGATTTGGGGTGTGTGTGTGTGTGTGTGTTTCAGTCTTTATTAAAGCCAAGTAGACCATAGGGATGCTGTCTAGAACAGGGGTGTCCAACCTTGACAACTTTATGACCTGTGGACTTTAACTCCCAGAATCCTTCCGCCCACTATTTGTAATTTCCAAATGTAAAATTAAGAGTGTTTGCGGAAATTGAACACTGAATATTTCAATGTCAACTGAATGCATGTTCTGGCCCCTGCAGTATATATAAATTTAAAAAGATGTATTTTGAGCAAAAGAAGCACTAGAGATAAATGTAATCATCACTCAGTATGTATAAATTATAATTATATTTTCAGCAATATGTTTGCAACTTTTTATGATTAATTATGTTATTTTTGAAAGGGGTTAGTGAAAAGATATAAAACAAAGATTTTTCTCCTTTTTTTAAAAAAAATTGTTGATTTATAAATTAAATTTACAGGCTACCCTAATCATAGTGACTCTGGGCTGATTCAAGATAAAAAGCAGTCAGTATATTTGGCAAGTTAGTCTCAATGGATTAAAAGGCTAAATGTACTAAGGTAGAAAGATGCTTGTTTGGTTCTTAATAAATACTTAATACAAACTGAAGCTGATTACACTCAATAAAAAAGGAGAAACCCAATATATCAGTGTCTTTTTAAAAGAGTATTAAAAAAGACGGGATGGTTAGCCCCACCTCTTTTTAATGGCCAGGTCAAGCTTTGATTGTACACTTATCATCTTGACTCTATACCTTCAACGTATACCCCTGCCTTTCTTCAAAATGAGATAGAGACTAGTTTCTTATTGCTTGGAAATAGGTGGTAGTAATTTTCCTAAGTGTATTATTGTTAGCAGAGGTCCAGATGTGCAGAGTAATTGGGACAGAGTTGAATTCAAACCATATCTCTTTCAAAGACTTCCAAAGTTCCAAGCTACTGTATGTTATAATCTGCTTTAGGAACATAGCAAGTTATTCTGTATGCACACTTAGATGTACAGAGACCTAAGTATGAATGAACCTCTCATAGATGAGACAATGAATGAAAAGTACAAGTCAATAATCTAACTAGGTGGTTATGACTTCATATCGTGTGCATATGGGTCTGCATCTGAAGAGACAAATGGCTGCCATTATATAAGGCGTTATGTCAATTAAGCATCAATTGACAGTTAAAAGAGCATTTATTGAAATTTAATAGGAAAGATGATGTGTAATCAAGTTTAAATTTATAAGACACAAATATAATTAGATTTTCAACACATAAAAATTGTAAGGAATATTAAGATACTTAATTAGGATTTTAAAAGCCAGCAATATCAAGTTAATAATTGTGACAACTAATAGAGTATCTAAATGTCAGTTATTTTATTAATTGATATTTAATTTGTCATAGGCCGCCTTGGTAAATGTTAATTAAATGCCAGAAAATTCCCTACAATTTTACCATATTAATAATCCTAAATTATGCCTTTATTGCCCTTATAATTGTGAGTTAATTACTCAGCAACCAGATTCACCCTCCCTTTTAGCAAAAGCTCAAAAGGAGTTGTTTTTTGTTGTTGTTATGGGTCAGCACAGGTCAACGTTCTCCACTAGTGTAATTTTCTTGGTTACTCAAAGCAGAGCATTTCATTGTTCATACAGATATTTCCTCGATGCAAATAAATATAAAGCAGACCTTCTTCCATTGTCTTATTACAATATATTTATATTTAAAAAGCCAAGGGAAACCTGGGATTTTCTCGCTAGGATGAAAAATGGAAGATCTGCAGATAGATCTGCATTTGGTTCAAGTTAATCCTGACTCTTAGCTTTCACAACTGATTTCTGGCGGACATTTGGACTAGTCCATTGGAATAGTGGATTACTTTGAGTGAAGGATGGCAGGATCACTTGTACAAAGATTAGTGACTTAGCTCTCTTCCCCCCCCTTTTTTTTCTCGCACTCATCTTTTTTCCTTATCACCTTTCTCACAAATTACTTTTTAGTTGACCTTTAATTTGCTACACATCATGAATTTCTGCTAATATCTCTTCTTTATTTTTATGAACTTATCATCCCTGTAAACAAATAGGGCCTATTGCACTATTCTGCAGGTACCTAATTATCCATTCCATATCTTCTTTTGTTTATCACTTATCACTTCTGTCTCCATATTTGGAATGCATTTCATCACAGCTGCTGGTTTGAGAGGTCTTTGAGATAAGATGTTCTCTTGCTTTACTCTTCTTACAACTACTAATTTGCTGACCCAATTTCTTTAGGAAATTGCAGCCCGCTCTTTCTTTTCCCTCTGTAATGCCATGGACATTAGCCCTAGAGCAGTGTTTCCCAACCTTGCTAACTTGACACTATCTGGACTTCAACTCCCAGAATTCCCCAGCTAGTATGAAGTCCAGGCATCTTCAAGATACTAAGACTGAGAAACACTGCTCTAGGGTTAATGTCCATGGCATTAAAGAGAGAAAATGAAGAGCTTGTTACAGTTTCCAAATTATCATTAAATTGCGGAAACAAGCAAGCATGCATCAAAAGTAGTTTGGACTTGTAGAACCATTTTGTTCCCAAGAGAAACCATTTTGTTCTTTCCTGCAATTCAAGGCACCACATTCCTAAAGCCAGCCAAGGAATTCTGGCAAATGTGGTAGAATATTTCCCGCTCAGCTCACTACATTTGTGGGAATAAAAGTGCAATAATAACAAAGAACGAACGCTTGATATCCTTTTACAAAATCTTCAAATCTATTGCCTCAGGCACCCAGTTCCTCTCCTTTATAAAAGGTCTGACCTGAATAAAGTAATGGACCTAGCACTGAGGAAAGTTTAAAATGTCAATCCTTCACTCCAATAACTCTTGAATAGGAATGATGTTGGTACCATCTTCAGAATGCTGTACTTTGATTTTTTGAAAGGGCCTTTTACTATCATAAAGTAGACAAAATGTCAAGAAGCTCTTCATTCGTATATTTAGGCCAATTAAGAGTTATCAATGTACTTTCAGAAATGTTCTCCATTTTGCCAATATATAGGTGGCTATTCTTTTCATCTGGAAAACTTTAAGACCTGACTACAAAGGTGAGGATTTCAAGTTGCAGAATCTTTATGACTCATTTGCTAGCAAATGAACCCCATATGCTAAAAATCTAAAAGACAGGCTCTTTCAGGGGAGTATACATCATATTGTCTTTAATAAAGGTTTAGTGCACTTCAGCTATGTTGAAACTGCTTTTATAAATATATCAATTTTTGCATCTTTAATCAAGATGCGTCATCTTTATTATTTTTCCTGAAAATTCAGTATTACTGTAGCAGGCAAATGCATGGACAACAACGGACTAACAAAAATGTGCATTCAGATAAAAATTTTGTAGTGGAAAACACCAGATGCAAAAAAACCCAGTGGATTTTGGATCCAGGGGATAGATAGGTTGTCCAGTACTGTGCCAGATTAATTCCTTTTTAACTGAGCCAAGCTATTGCCAAAGTTTATAACTGCCTTTCTTAATCTAACCATTGTTGTATTATAAAACTTGAATGATCCTCTGTGATAATAAAGGTGTACATATTGGTTTTGAAGATACAAGAAGGCAAGTATGAGTGTTTTATTTCTAATTAAATAATTTGGATTCAAGTCTCATCCATAAACCAACATAGTATAAGTTCATCAATAGATGCCTAGTGTTAAGGTGACCAACCGTCCTCCTTTAGGGAGGACAGTCCTCCTTTTGTAAGTTCTGTCCTCTCTCAAAAAGTGTCCTCCTATATGTTCTCCTTTTTGATATTTGAAGACTAATCTGTAAATCTCTGTATTTGATTGACGCCGATCCGATCCGTTGTGTGTGATGTGACATATTTGTATTTGACATGATGATTCGTCAAGGCTCGGTACAGTGAGGTGAGATGCGATTATGAGACGCATGTGCTCCACACAGGAGAATTGTTTTGAGAGAGTGTGCTGCGTGTAAGAGTGCACCGTGTGCAAGAATGCACCGCATGCAAGAGTGTGCCATATGCAAGAGTGCGCTGTGCGCAAATGGCTTTGTTTTTTTTCTTCAATTTATTTGTGTCCTCCTTTTCATTGTAAAAAAGTTGGTCATCTTACTAGAGTAAAGACATCCATTGTGTTATCTGTAATTTCATTTGGAAGCTCTATAACAAAATTAGATGATTTGGACTCAATATAATAAGAATAGCTATGAATACATGAAAATTCATATTGATCCAGATTTAGATCTAATAAATTTGATCTAAAATATAGCAAATGGCTTCTCTATAGTGCTTGTGTGACTTTGATATGAAAAGGACTGCTTTAGTTTTTAATTTGTCTGTCATCTGACTACATGATGACAGGAAGGTATTTTATTCATTTCACTTTGACTGTGGTTAGACTGTTCATTATGTCAATAGGTCTCACATATTTAGATCTTCTGGTTTCAGCTTTCATTCATTTTGAAATCTGGCTATGTCGTCTGAAAGTGAATTTTTCTTCTGTAACTTACCTATATGTTTTTTTCTTTTTAAAATAATTTTTGTTGAAAGTTTTAAGAACAATGATAAAAGAAACACCAAACTAAACTCAGAAAGAAGATAAAGTAAAAGAAAAAGAGAGCAAAAGGTGCACAGAAAAAATAAGGAAAGGAACAAGAGAAAGAAAAAATAAATATTTAAAGAAATAGCTTCTTATCTTCATCACAAACTTATTAATTCTTATTCCCCCTAACAATAGATGAAGGTATTTTCTCCCCATAATCTATCCCTTATCTATGCACAAATCCATACATCATTAATACTTCATTCCTAGTGTCAGCAATAATTCCATAAAATAATACCAATTTATATAGTCATATCTTATTTTAATATTGATCAAATCAACCAACCAACCAACCAATGTTTGTACACCTTCCTTTTACTTCTAACAGTCATAGTCATTAGTTCAATAAAATGCTGTCAAATGATTCAATCTCCCTTCTGTTTTCTTTCTTTAAGACTTTAAACAACTTCTTTTGTAAGTCCAATAAAATGTCCTTATCCAGGTCACTTTGTATTTCCACTTCAGTTGTTTTCTTTGCCATGTACTTTTTTAAAAAAAATCAAGAACTTTTACAAATTCTTTTCTGCATCAGGCAAAAATTATTTCATCTCTTTATCTTTTAAATCTTCCAAGACTTTTTCTTTCACATTAGTAAGTTCTTCTTTAATATCCCCTAGCTATCTATTCATTGAAGCATGAATCATTTCTGAGATCGAAGCTGCAATTTTATTCTTCAAAATACTCTTAAGTATTTTAAATGTCATAGTGTTTCTGTCATTTTGCAAATTCCAAAACCAATCAAAGACAAAATAAAGGCTTTTCTTTTTTTTCCCCTTTTCTGTTTCTCTTATTTTGTTTATAACTTTCTTGAATCAGAGTTTTATTTAGCTTTTCACTATTTATTTCTAATTCTTTAAGTTCTTAAGCTTATACTATTTTTTGTTTTATTCAAGAATGAAGGTACACCCACCAGATGGTTTTCAAATTTGTCAGTTTGAAGATCTCTAATATCCTTAAGGTAGTTGAATGGATAATTTCTGAAAATGATTAGAAAGTAAGTTAGCAAACTTAGTGTCCTCTAAAAGGCTCCATCACTGTTGAGAACATGATAGCTCCCTTTGTCTCCTGGCATTCAAACCATGGGAAACCACTGACCAGTGATCCCTCATGAGGAACAGCCATCCAGAACACAAGTGCACAATCTGCCATCCCCTCCTTATCTGGTCTATTCACCAATCCTTCAGTCTTAGCCATCTTGTCACCTCTGCTCATTTAGAGATGTCTTAGCTCACCATACCTCACCCAGAACCTCCATTTTACCTTTATGATTTTCAAATGTTTTAAATACTGTCAAATAATAGGTTTATTAATGCATTATGTCATTTTGTTTTTGTATTCACTTTGAATGCAAATATTTAAAATTACAAATAGTTCAACAAAACTTATTTAATGAGATGAACTTTGCACAAAAGAATTAATGGAAACCAGTTTGACACTAGATCTGAAAACAAAGATGAAGTAATTTCAAAGCATTTCCACTTCCTAGTCACTCCACAGCACTGTTTAGAAAAGAAGAACTTTAACAGCACTATTGAGCAAAAAAAAAAAGCTGAACTCACATTCATCAAAAAATTCAGGCAACCTTAGACGTTTCAATAAACACAAAGAGCATTTAACACATTACAATTGTTAACCATTGATTTACTCATCATCTCTCTTCCAATTATCTGCATAACCAATGTAACTTACCTTCCTTTTAACACATTCCTTTCTTCCCACCTCAACCTAATATAAATCCAACAACTCTTTAGCTAATCTCTATCTCTGATGAAGTGAGTTGCTATTCACAAAAGTTTAAGGCCTTTTAATAATATTTGTTAATGAGAAAAGGTGCTGCCTGGTTTAATTTGGGGGGTGTTGTTGTTGTTTTTGTTAGCATGGATTAATATAGCTCTTATCATCCATTGTTCCTAACTGAGATACACAGAGTCTGACCCTCACTCCTTTACAGTATCACTTGCAAGGCTCCAAAAATAGTCCAGACTGTCCCAGATCAGTCTATTCTGTCTTGTTTCTGATAACTCAAAGTAACAGAACTATGTTTTCACTGGAAAGGTTCTCTCTGTAGCGTAAAGACCTTTGAGAAGGAGCTTTATAAATATGATTTCTGAAGAGAGAGATCTTCCAATTTGACAGATATCCTGACCCAGGCACAGGAAGGATTTCTTTGTCTATATGATTATGTAAATCTAATTACTATACATGCTGAACAAGAAGAGGAATGCATGTCCTCAATCTATAAGTGAGACAGGGAAGATAGCAAAGAGACATTTAGAAAAGGGAAACAGAAATAAAGAATAAAATAGAATTCTTTATTGGTCAAGTGTGATTTGTGCGTAAGTTCTCAGTGTACATACAAACAACAAAGTGATAAATCATGATCATAGTCATCATAAAAATACATCCATCATAAACCATAAGATAAATCAAAAGAATCATGAAACAGAACTTCAAGACCTTTGCTATGAACCAAATGCAATTCATGTATAAGAAATGTATAAGGACTCCTATACCTTATTTCTACAGTCCAAAGAAGCAACAAAACACAAGACATATTGCACTACCAATGGGATGCCAAAGGTGCTTTTTCAAGAGGCAACTGGACTTTTTTTGTTGTTTTTTTCCTTGAAGATATTTCACTTCTCATCCAAGAAGCTTCTTCAGTTCCGAAGTCCATCAGAACTGAAGAAGCTTCTTGGATGNNAAGCGAAACATCTTCAAGGAAAAACAAAGGAAGTCCAGTGGCCTCTAGAAAAAGCACTTTTTGGAAAACCATGACCAGGATGACTGAGAATTTATCATTTACCAGAATAGACATTTACCAGTGAGATCATTGCGTTTAGCAGAGTTGGCTCCGAATTGTCCATAAACTAGCTAATGCCATTTTAGACAGAAGAATTGCATTTGTATAGTTATTGTATTTATAAACTTCCAATAGCCTCTCACTGCAAACTAGAAGCAAAGCAAATTCATGAGTATTGTATTTATTCATTTAGTGTTATTTTTAATTTCATTATTGAGATTTTATTTCCAAAATATTTCACCAGGCATTGGAACATGCTAGGACTGTGTGCATTTCAAAGACAGATTTGGAGAAATTGCTTTGGATCTTACAGGAGGGGGTGCACCACACCCAGTTTTGGTTCAGGGAGAGGGAGTAAGAATTTAATGTTAGTGAGGAATGAGAAATATAATGAATAAGGGATATATGGCCATCCTAGAAAGCATCAGGATTTTAGTGGTGTTAGTATTTTAAAGCAGTATTTGAACAATCCAACCGGGTTAATAAAGAAACCATGTTTTTCTTTGTTAAAAAAAAAACACTCCAGGATCTAAAAAGTTTTAGTTTATTGGCTCCATTACACCAAGGGATAGTGCACGAAAAGTGAAGCTCAAAATAAAACACTTTATTGAATAATAGAAGAAGGATAGTATCAATATATTTTTATCTGGTCAAGAAATTTCTCCACAATAGCCTTTTGGTGCTTAGTGATCCAATACTCATAGAGCTACTAATGGCTTTCTAATCTCATTGACTGTAATACTAGAGTTTTAAATCTATTTAGCTCAATTTTCTGACATGCATCGGAGACGAAAGGGCATATTGACCGGCTTTGTGTTTTATTTTTATTAGATTAGAAAATGACCAGACTTTTGCATCAGTAACATCACTTGGATTCTTTTCTTCTTCTGCTGCTGCTGCTGGTTTTCTTTTTAATTTTGGATGATGGAAGGAAGAAAATGAAAATGCAGTATGCTAATTAAGTTCATAGATTCAGACTCAAGATTAATCTATGCCAATTAAGTTCATTAGGGCAATTACATTACAGTTCAAATGTAGAATGAATTGTTATGATGCATTTTATTCATTGCTGCATCCATACATTCCAAATAGTATATTGTAGAATTTGGCTTCGGAGACCTTAGTAGAGTCTTGGGGGAAATGATTTATTTAGCCTAATTTATTTTCTCTCTACAAAGTTTCCTTGTGTAGCAAAGAGATTTGAAAATGACCTCTACTTAGGTCGATGGAGGCTATTTTAAGCCCTGATGAATTCAAGAATGATTTTTTAGACAGGACCATCACAGACTAGTGTTTCATTTCATAACAGCAATTCCCCTACATCAAAATGCTACCGTGCACAGGAATTAGCTTGAAAACTACCTCTGCTGACATCAATGGGAGCTATTGCCAAGTCTTATGTGGATTGATGTGTGTGTGTGTGTGTGTGTGTGTGTGTGTATGCTTTTAAAGTTGTAGTGACGTTTCAGCAGAATCTCATCTGCCATC
>AZIM01000788.1:419194-432376 GCA_000516915.1 Ophiophagus hannah
GTGGACTTCAACTCCCAGAATTCTAATTTTGGAGACCTCTGCCATAAAGCAATAACATAGGGAGAGAAACATCTCCCATAAATCAAGAGGAGGGTGCAGTTTGGAAGGCCAACACCAAAAACAAAAACATTACCCATTGCAAATGTATGGGATGAGATAAGAGACTTTGACTTTACATCTCTATATATCAACTTGATTTAATCGATTCCACTCATCTAAGAACCAATTTTCCCCACAAACATTAGTGCAAACTAGTGGGAAAAGCTACACATTATCAGAAAGTATTACTTCTTCGAACTGCAGGTTATTTTTAAAAGACAGCCAATTTGATTGACTCAAGCTCAAAAGTTCCATCACCCTTGGTAATTGGATTTTTATATTTCCCCATAAGGGTTGGGGAGCTATTTTATTTTGGAAAAAAATACAAAAATGAAACATACAAACATACAGTATATGCAAGCTCTTTTTGTGCCTATTGTCTTATACCATGTTCTGTTTCTCGTCACACAATGTTTTCTATACTATATTCTACTGTTATGGTACATCAGCCACCATTTTTGTCCACCCATCAAGTCCTTCCCAAGGAACTGGGATAGGGAGATATGGATATTTGATATCCATATTTATTGTCGAAAGATGTAAGCTGTTCCTAGTAAAACTGCCTTTGCAATTGTGAATTTGTGAATGATAATGATGTTCAAGTGATGCTGTAGTTGTTTTGGGGTTGTACCAAGGCACCTATTACTATTGGTATAATGTTGGTTTCTTTTGCCACAGTTTGCCATTTCTATTTGCAAGTCTTTGTATTTTTGCGTTATACACTATTATTATTTGTAGTTCTATATTACATTATACCATTTTCATACAAGTATACTACTATTACCACTGTACTATTAATAGCACTACTATATAACAATGTCTTAACTCTTACAGATTCTGGTTTGTTTTTAAATCTTCCTTTTCAAGGAGTATTTCTTTTTCTATTTTTTAATGTATTAATGAGCAAAAGAAAAACAAAATTAAAAATGTACAATGGTGCTTTGGTACCTTAATTGGTTCTTGGGAGGCGTGATAGGTACCAAAACCAATGAGTACCGAACAAATTTTTCCCATAAGGAAAAAGGCAGCTGACACCAAGAAGTTCTAGTTTGTGTGTTGAGTAGTAAACAAACAATGGGTACCAGGACAAAATTTTCATGTCTAAATAGCAATAGCCTTTGGACTTATAAACTGCTTCACAGTGCTTTACAGCCCTCTCTAAGAAGTTTACAGAGTCAACATATTGCCCCCAACAATCTGGGTCTTAATTTTACCAACCTCAAAGGATGGAAGGCTGAATCAACTTTGAGCCGGTGATATTCGAACTGCCAAATTGCAGGCAGCCGGCAGTCAGAAGAAGTAGCCTACAGTACTGCACTCTAAACACTGCGCCACCACAGTTGTAAATGCATTGAGTACCAAATTTAATGAGTTTCAAAGAAGTTGAGTGCCAAGGTACCACTGTAGACCCAAATAGCATTTCTTAAATCATCGTACTGTGGAATCAAAATACATCCCCGCAGGAAGTAAAAGCAAAAAAAAATAAATAAATGCTGGAAGCAGGACACAAGTCTTTGAAAATTCCCTGCTCATACATACATACATACATACATGTGTGTTTGTGTGTGTGTGGAGAGAGAGAGAGAGAGAGAGAGAGAGAGTTTCTCTTGCTACAACAATAAATAATATTAACAAACAACAAAGCCTATAGGGCTGTTGATGACAATGGCCTTATGATCAGAAGGGGGCAAAATTGGGAGAGTATAACTAAACAGACTTTTGCTGGAGTAGCCCCACATTTTTTCCTTACTTTCCTCGGGGATCCTTCTACACAACTAACCTTAAAGGGTGGGGTGGAAAGAAAACCACTTTGTTTGAGGAAGGAATCTTATCAGCAGCAATATCTAGAGAGCTAATGGATTTGACAAGTCCATGGGAGGCTCATTATCTCCAACCTTATTTATCCTACTTCTGAAATTTAATGAATTCAATGCACAAAATGTGTATATCCACAATTCATAGGTGTGCGTGCTGGAACCTTCACGAAAAGGCAGATTATGGAAAAAGGCTGGACAGCCAGTGGGGCTTTAATTATGTCCATTGCTTGAAGAAAACAGGGGAAATTAAATTATTCCTATGACACTGAAATCTAGGGTCAATATACAGCTAGCAGCATATAATCAACTACAGCCAAGTTTTAAACTGATGGTTACCAGTTTGGGGGCTTATTTCTGAGTGCTGCCGCTGACCTAGAAAGACTCGGCTTCAAAGTCTTTAAAGCACAGCTTTATCATTGGGATGTATCTTGAGTCCTAAGATCATTATAAACAGCTCTGCCCTGTGGGTCAGAAAGGGGTGGCAGAGACTTGTGCACTACACAGCGAGAAGAAGGAACAAGCAAGTTCCCAGAAATAATCCACACAAGAAGTTAGAGTGTGTAATGTAATTCAAAAATTAGTCATTATAGAAGAATAAGGCCCATAACCAGCCTAAAAATTCAGAAGTATATTACAAGAGCAGGGCCGAGCTTGCTGAATCTATTTTTTAAAAAACAAAACAAAACAAAACAAAACTTGTTCCAGTAAGCTAGCATGGGAAATGATATTGCTGAATCAAAACAAGCGTTAGGAAAGCAAGATCACTCTAAACAGCATGGCAACAGTAAATCAAACTGATACGGTAGAGCCAGAACATCCAAAATGGTTCCTGGGGGTGCCAATATGTCCATGACCACCTGCCAGCATTATATTTATTAGTAAAGGTGGTTCTGGGTACCAAATATGTTCCAAAATGTGATGGGTAGTTGCAGTTCAGTGCTATGTTTGGAAGTGTACACACTAACCTATTAAGAACACAAAGATCAGCAGAGCAGTAAAGAATAAGGAATAAGGGGGAAGGGAGGATAGAGTAATAGCATTTCAATAAATCAGTGCTTTATAACCAGTTAGGTCTTCTACAACATTTTATGATTGGGCAAAGGGAAATCCTTCCCTCCGAAGACCAAATCACAAAAGTGTCCATAACGAATCCAAATGTACCCACCAATCTGAAAATGTTGAGGACCACTGTTTTTGAAGATGGATCAAGAGAGTGCATGAATGAAATTTATGCAATATAAATGTATGGTATTGAGTTACAAATAGTAAGACTCAGGTTCTTCTAGTTCAACCTCAGCCATAGAACCTGACAGGGTGGCTTAGATCTATCACTTTCTTGCTATTCAGCCTACCTCACATAGGGAATGCTATGTACACTGCCTTGAGTTCCTAAATTAAATGTAGAAAAAAATGATTAAAAATAACCATTCCTGTATTTAAAATGTTCTCTATTTACTCTTTAAATAATATGACACTTCTGCTTTTGATACTATAATAGTAGTAGTAGAGAGACTCTCTTAAAATAATATTAAAAATTACTGATCATTGTGCATCCTTCTTTGTAGGTTTTGGCTGATTCTTGTCTATTTTAGGCAGATTTTTAGGAAATCAGACCTCCCCAACCCATTTTTAATAAAATTTAAAATCTTTAAAATAAGATTTTAATAAAATATATGTATTTAGAGATCAAAGTATGAGAAACTACTTTAGAAAACATGTCCACTTGTTGTCTTTTTGAATTTTTATTCCTTTTCATAGCAAAGAAATGTGTTGGATCATATAATACTGCTGCGGGCCTGCAAAAAATTTTTTAAAATCCATCTTGAGAAAATTCACAGCAATTTGATTTGTATTCCTAATTTCTGATAACCATTTGTTTAACAGCACCTTTTTAAACTAATCTTCCAGAACTAAGGCTTTTTGAAGACTTTTTTGCCTTCTACAGCCTTCTTGGTTCAGCCTTGTTTGTTGCAAAAAATACTTTGACTGGTGTACTCCCACTAAGCTTTAAGTTAACATCAGTTAAATAGAAAGATTTTCTAAGTAGATGTCTGAAGAAAAATAGAACATAGAATAATAGGGTTGCAAAGGATATTTGGCCTGAACAGCCTTTTGCTCCTCTCCTCCCACCAAAAAAAAATTAGTTTTACATCTATGGTACTACATATTGTCAGCACCTGTAGCTGTTTGGACATTTACAAGCAATAAACTATGAAGATTTAGATCAAGGCAACAAAGGTACTCTTGGAAGCAAAGGTACTCTTAAGTGCCATTCATCTAATGAGCAAATGAGTCTCAGTCAACAAACTGAAACTCCTTCAGTTCTTTTCCAGACTAACAAAGCTGCTTGAAATTATTTCAGAATATAATGAGCTATAATCAATTACAATTATTCATTGCTGGACATCTTGGCCTATTATTCAGCCTGGTGTAAGTGTAATTGTCTTATTATAATGATATGAGTTGAGAGAGGTTCATAGAGATAAGGAGTCTAATGTATCAGAGACAATTACGTTCCATTCTCCATTAGCCCAAATGAAGTCAGCTCAGTTTTCATTAGTCACAACCTATGACTTCTGCTTGGGAGGAGAAGAAAAGACAAATGGCTTGGTGCTAGAATTGTTGTATTTGTGTCTAGTTTGGACTGAGTGCCAGCCCCTTAATAAGTAAAACCTTAGCATTGTAGAAGACCAACCTGCCTTTTCTTCTCCAAAAATCAATCACAAACTACCAATAACAAGCCTGTTGCCATGTCTTTTTTTCTGCCTTGAGTGCTCTCTGTTACTATCTAAATACATTTTCTTTTCCAACTTATCAATACTGGGTATGTAATTCACTTTATGCCTGATACAAAAAAAAAAAGCCTAACAAGGTTAGTACTTAGTTTTTTGTTATAAATCCACGCATACACCCACTTCTGTTCCTTTCAAAATCAATTACAATATGGCTTTACTTACTGAGGAGAATGGTTTGTTAAATACTTGTAAGAGGCAAGCATAACAAATAATCCTTGTTAAAAGACTTTGGATTTCAACCTCCCCCCTTTTTAAAAAAACAAAAAAACAAAAACAAAAAAACCCCAACCTGCAATCAACCAACCTTTTAGTCTTGACAAAATGGTTACAACAGCTGCACATATAAACTTTGCGATGCTAAAAAAAAAATCTGTAAACAATGATAATACAGTATTCTAGTCATCTTGAAGTTTAGTACATAAGTATGTATGCCTGAAAGTCAGGGTTATTTATGTAAAAGAAGGGCATAACCAAAGTAACTTCAGTGCAAAACAATACATAAACGCTCTATTATTGTTGTTATAATTCTGCTCATGTTGCGAATAACAAAAATACCAGGATGAAATATGTCCAACTTTTCAAATCTTTTCTTCTTTTGAAATAGAATTTTCTACTTCATTCCCAGGATGGTTTAGAATTTCTTTTAGTTATTTATTTCATTTCTCTGCTGCTCATCTCCCCTACAAGGTCAGTCTGGGTAGCTTCCAAATTATTGAAGCAGGTGAAAAAAAATTAAAAGATTAAAACAAACCAATATTAAAATATTATTAAAACCTGTCCTAAAACCACACCTACAAGAGCCAAGAAGAGATCGATGGGATGGAGATGAGATCTTCTATGTGGTTCAGCCATCTCCAGCAGGGAGTACTCCCCTCAGGACCCCAGGCCAATGAGCAAAAGCTGGGTTTTGATACTCTTCTGGAAGGCCAAAAGGGAGGGGAAAGTTCTCACCTCTGGTGGAAGAAGGTTCCATAGGGATGAGGTTATAGCAGGAAGTGATGCTTACGAGATTACTGTGCCAAAGTGATGAAGGTAATTGTTCTGCCTTACATTATTCTGCCAGTTCTCTGGCTGCTCTTCATTCCTAATATGAAAAAACTTTGCGGGAGTATATCACACACCTGATGTTTACTCTGCCCTGGAGGATTTAATCAAAATAACAGGATCCAGGGAAGCTGTAAGCCACATGAGAAATAATTATACAATGCAAGGTAAACACATGCACAAGGTAAATACACTTACACATACTGTACCTCTTGGCTATCTTGTAACTAATATGAATGCAGGGATTAGTATTTCATGGAATTATTTTTTGTTGAGTTAGATTAGGGTATTGAAAACAAAACTCAGAAGATAATTTCAGTACAATGCTAGAAAGGCACAATAGGAAGATAGCATGAGGAAAATCTTAGAATTGAAGAATATTATTGTTTATATTTCAGTTAAATATGTGATTTCTTTTTGCTAAGATTTATCCCAAGACATGGTAAAACTATTATGTTTCCTTCAAAGCTCATAACCTTTCAGTAGTAAACCTAATGGAATTATTGTTGACAAGTGAAGCAAAAGTATGGCTATCCTTTCACAGTCCTTAGCAAAGCACATTTTTTCCAGCTATTTTAGTTTACAATAGCGCAAAGTGACTGTTCAATAGGGAAGAATGTGGACTTTGTAGCCCCTGGATTGGCATGGATAAAGGCCTAAATAGAGGGACTATTAGGTCAAGGAGGATTCAGATTTAGCAGACCTAGGAGTTATCTGGCATATTTCATCTTGCGTATCTCATTCTACTGATCCAAGTAATATTGGTGGTAACGGGTGAATTAAAATCCTCTAAAGGACCTCTAAAACTGTCCTAATGACCCCCCCCCCCAAAGATATCTTCCTTTACAATTTGAGAACTACTTCCACCTTCCCTATCTATTGCAGTTGGCCTAAGATAGGGTACCACTGAAATTGACTCAGTAAATATTTAAATGTATGGTTGAGAAAGCTGGTGAGTGCCATGATTCATACATTTCTGTATATCACATATCTACTGTACTACTACCATATTGTATAATATGTGAGTAGCTACCATATCCTCACCCTCCAAATACTCTTCCCTGCAGGACATATATTATTCAACACTTTTCATGGTAGATAAGAACACTTCTAAACAATGCACTGTTCTCCATCAATCTTTTTCAAAAAAAATCTTCTAAGGTGGCCTATGGACTTATGATAGATCCCTATTTAATTTGAACTACAAGAATCTTGGAAATAAGAATGTGAGTAGTACAAGGAAAGTATAGGTAGAAACGCTGAAGCTCAAGGTGTCCTGTTCCATGATGTTTCAGTTCTCCATCTTGAGTGACAAGTTGGGCGGCCATATACATTGAATAAATAAATACACCTGGCAGAAGCTATCCAGGCATTTAACGTAGTATAGTTACATTATAGTCTTTATGACATATTAGGATGAAGCCAACTAGAAATAAGTAACATTTCTGCTGTGAGAAACTGCAATGGAAAAGTATGGATGACCTTGGTGGACAAGAGAAAGAGATACTGTGTAGGGAAGATGACACAAAAGAGGGAGGAACCCGCAATCACTTAAATTTCAGAGAAAGAAACTTAAGACAGGAAGGACTTGCCCTAATTGAGCAGATGATTAAATGTGCTGGTGGGAAGTTTGTACTTTCACACTTGCAAGATTCTGTTAATGTAGCTGCATAATAAAGTAGATTTACCTTATCTAGTCCTGCTTCCTGTCTGATTTACCCAAGAGAGTTGATAGAAACTCTGGCTTCCACTGTAACTCCCAAACCATCTTCTTTTCCATTCACCAATTTCTCCCAATCCATGTGAGGAACCACCACTCCTTCCTTCTGACTCAGAATGGCAGGGAAAGGAATGGCATCCCCTCCATCTCCATGGCAATCAGTACTGCTTCCTGTGGTATCGTATCAACAGGAATGTTTGGACCATCTTATCCCCTTTCACTTTTGGTCTTCATTGGCTGCATCTAGCAAAACGCCCCTACCTTCAGAATACATTGCCTCTCTCTTATGGCAAAATATTTTCTGATCTGGGAGGTTGAGGCACATCAGAGAAATCTTTCTCCACACCTGTCTCCTCAGTCATCCTATCTTCTGTCTTCCCTTCCTCCTCAAAATTCAGGTTGCTAACAGCTGCAAAACTAACCAAACAGGCAGTTTGTGTTTGTGTAGGCACTCCAAATAGTATGGTAAAAGAGATGTATGTGTATAATACACTGCTTTCCAGGAACACGGAGCATCCAGGTGGCTTTTCTAATAAATCAAATGCTCAAGCAAATCCCTCTTGTGCATATTCCAATCTCTTCCAACTCAGTAATACTCAAAATATCTTGTGCATTACTGGATTGGAAGAGTTTGAGATATTGCGTCCAAAATTTGGAAGTTTTTTCCTTCCTGTTTTGTTAGTTATCCTTTTCAGTGAACTGACTTCATTGGAAAAAACTTACCTATGAGAGGTTTTGAAAACAGGACATTGTACAACATTTACGATATCTGACAGGAGGTGGAGGAGGAGATCTGAAGCAGAAGCAATTCTTCAACTGCAGAGAAAAAATACAACATTCATTTCAGAAAGCATATGATAACTGATGTAGATTTATTGTTTACAAATGAACAGTAAATTATGTTAGCTGTTCTGACATGTTTGAGGGCTAAAGTGCAGCAGAATATAAAAACTGAATGATTAGATTACAAAATTACTGTGAAAACTTTGCCAGCATGTCAGCAAGGTTGAACCCCAAACGATGAGAATGTTGGTTGTGACATGAGGACGTTCTCCAATTATTGTGAAACTGAGAAATCTGAAATTATTTGCCCCCCTCAAATTTACCTTAATTTATTTGAAAGTGCTGAGAGTAATTAGAGGTCAGCTGTATGCTGCTCCAGCCCCCATGCTGGTCATGTGATCCCCAGAACAGCATTTAATTGGCTCAACTCAGTATCGGGAAATACATTAATTTGAAATGGCATACAGTTCAGCATTAAGTATCAACACAGCAATTTCTTTTACAGTGCAGACTGAAGAAGCTGAGGCTGAATGAAACGGAAGAAGAGCAATGTTTCATTGCTGCCATCCTGGTCAAATTGTTTGCTTTTGTTTCAAAAACAAAACTGGATAGGACTGGCAGGATGATGAGGAGAAAGCCTAGGAAAGTAATCTCAGGAATAAATTGTCAGTCCTGTTTCCTAAGCTAATCAAGCACATGCAGATACTGTAATCTAGACTGGATGGCGTTAAGCATTGTTTTGCTACCACACAAAATTAAGGACGCTGTCCAATAGTTTACACACATTGTTAAGTCTCCTCTATTTGGTATTGGTATGACATCTTCCAATCTGCTGGCCACTGTGTTGTTCTCCAGATTTGCTGGTATAGCTTGATTAGAATTTTTCCTGATTCCTGTTCTGGTGCTGGTTGTATTTCTACAGCCATTCCATCAATCCTTGTATCCTTCTGACTGATCAAACATTCAGTCAATCAATCAAAACAGTATTTCAGTCATAGACCAGCATAAGAAATTGTAATATGCATCCTCTAGTAGTAGAGGTTCTTTCAATGTTAGAGATTCTAAGGAGGGAAAATCTTCTAAGTAGCTTGGATGATACTGTACAGAATTTCAGAATACTCCTTCCATCTTTTTTGATCCTTATATTACTGTCAGCTTTTCTGCATCCTTTAGAACAGGGGTGTCAAACTCAAGGCCTGTGGACCACATCTGGCCCAGACGGTGCTTAGATCTGGCCCGCAGAGTCACCCTGGGAACAGCGAAGGACCAGCTTGTGGTGCCTCTGTCAGTGAAAACGGACTCCCAATCTCCGTTTTCGGCTGGGATGGTCTACAACCACTGCCAGCGAAAATGGAGCTCTCCTGAGCACTGTTTCACTGGCAGAGGGTTACAGGAGACCATCCTAGCTAAAAACAGAGATTGGGAGCCCATTTTTGCTTGCAGAGCACTCGGGCCATCACAGACACCCCTGACATGAGTGATGTCAAGCTGGCCGTGCCCACTCCGGCCCACCGAAGTCAAACACAACCCAAATACAGTCCTCAATGAAATCAGATTTGACACCCCTGCTTTAGAATGTTTGTTTAATTTCTGGATACTACATCTATTGCTGTCTATGTATGTAGCAATTGTTTTGGTAGTTTGAAAGTTTTATCAATGAAGAAATCATTGGATTGGTAGAAATTGATAAGTCATTCTCCTGTTTCATTTCAGTTTCCTAAACCATGTGCCTCCACTACATTTCCCTCCATATTTTCAACTTCAGCATTCTAGTTTCCATCCACAAACAGCATATTATACTTACATATTCTGTTAATTTCAATTGAACTTGACCGTAAAACCCATTAACCTCCTCCTCTCCTGCATCAGTATTGGAACATAAACTTCGCTAACTGTCATATTTAAGGAGTGTCACAAAGTCTGATTGATATTATTTGGTCATTGATTTCACTGTACCTTTCCTGGATATTGGTTTTTAATATCCTGGATAGTAAACAGTATGATTTTCTGAGTGAAATCATCTAATTCTAGTCCATTTCAATACACTGATGCCTATGATGTTAGTGTGTAATCAGTTTATTTTATTATTCACTATTTTGAGTTTTCCCATGTTCGTGCTTCTTATCAGTCCATGTTTCCATTGTAATTGTCTTTGTAGCTTCAGATTTTCTTTTCTTCCACAGCACAATCACTAACTAGATGCCCTGAATGCTTTAATCCAACTTTGTCATAAACATCATTAGTATTCCAAGACATCTGTGCCTCTTCTCCAGTAGCATGGTCATTGCCGTCCTGAGTGGATCATCATTCGTACTATATCATCAATCATTTTGCTATCCATGTGAGCAGGAGTGGGCTGTTAATGGGTTCGCCCAGATTCAGAAGACCCCGTAGCTAATGTTATGGCCAGTTTGGAGAACTGTCAAATCCCACCCCTGGCTGGCCTGCCCACTCCACCCCTCCCAGGTGTCTCCATGTGGCCCATTTTGGATGTGAGGTAAGTGCAGAGCCCATGCGAAGACTCAGGGAGGGCGAAAAATGGGCCTCCTGGAAGTTCCAGAAGTTCTGTTTCCGGCCTCTGGAGCCTGGGGGAGGCCATTTTCGCCTCCCAGAGGCTNNAGGAAAGCCTCTGGAGCCAGGGGAGGGCAAAAATAGCCCCCCCACCATGGTGCAGGAGGCCAATTAGGCCACGCCCACCATGACCACGCCCACCCAGAAATCGGGCAGTGAACCCGTTGCTGAAATTTTTGAAGCCCACCCCTGCATGTAAGGTTCTTTTTCCAAAATACAAAGATGATTTACTTCTCCCCTATAAAATTATGCCTTTGCTATTGTCATTAACATGTTTGTCTATCTCCAGAATCTTTCTGTATTACTGTTGTCAGATATAATCTTGCTTTAGAGGGACATCTAGGATGGTCCTGGGTGACTCTAGTGGATCGATTACACATGCCTCAATTACAAACTTTGAGTATAATTTCTTACTAACAAGTAGCCGATGGAATTGCTTCAGCGCAGATATAATATGTACATAACAAAGTATCCTATTTAATACCCGAGCCACTACATTCTTCATCAACTGCAGGCATGACAGCCATATAAGGCATATTATAATAATCCAAATGGAAGATTGCCAATTTCATGGAATACAGTAGCCAGGCTATCTGTTCATTAAATGGAATATATAACATACTGTCTCGCTATCTCAGAGTAATAATCACAGTCTGTCAAGCTGAGGAAATCAGGAGACCAGACAGTTCAAATAAATATAGATTTATTGTATGCTAAAGCTCTCTGCAAGAAGTTGAACTATTAACAGTCAAAACAAATTGGTAGTAGATAAAGGTCAATGGAATTCAAGGTGGGCTGGTCTTAGATCTCTTGTGGGCATGAAATACTCAAGGAACTCAATAGAATCCATTGAAGCTTCTTCGATGAGAAGTGAAACTTCTTCTTCAAGGGAAAAACAGTCCAGTCACCTTCTGAAAAAGGCACCTCTGAGAAGGGATTAAAGACTGATGATCCATTTGACCCCTCCCTTTTGCTCAGCCTGGTTATCTCTTACACAATCCTAAAGACAGCAATTGCTTGGACTTTAATGACAACAGTAATTCTAGGAACACAACTCAGTATAGTATTTGGGAAGTAGCACAATTTAATTTAGAATAAACAAATCTCTCAGTTCTTATCATTCTTGTGAGGTGGATCAGATAGGAAGCATGGTCAAATGAGTTAATTCTCTTTATTGTAAGATTACATTAGTAAAAACTTGCAAGTATGACAATATATCTCTCTCCCCATCCCCTTACAGCACAAGAAACTAGGGAGGATTCATTTTGGGTTGCTTTTCCCACCCACATTCCTGTTGCTGGCTAAGCTGTTTTTTATCTGACTGTTCCCTCAGTTGAATCCCTTCTCCCTGTCTCCCACATCCATTAGAGTTATTGTAGAAATCACCCTATCCATAGAGTACTTTTCTTCTCTGGGTTGAATTTGAGTTACCTGGTTTCCATCCAACCTTTCAGGCTGCAGACTCTGCTTCTGAATATGTATACCTTCTCTTGGTTCCAACTCAGTTGAATTTTGCTCATGGTAATAATGATGATGATGATCACATTATCTATTCAGTTGTGTCTGACTCTTGGCGATTCTGTGGGCCAGGTCTTTTCACATCTTCCATTCTTACACTACTTTTGTTCATCATACTTTATCTAAAAACCCTCATTCCTATACTTAAATGTTTGAAGAGATCCAGAAGAAAATAGTATCTTGCAATAGCCCATCACAGCAACTAGATTTTCAAGGCATAATGACAAAATGGATATCTCCTCACTTGTAGAACAAAGTACCCAAACTACAGACATTGTCCAAAAGAGCATCATGCTGTCAAAAGACAGAGATTAAGCAGAATTAGTAAAACTACCCTTTCTCTATTTCTTCCTACAAAGGATTATTCTTTCAGTTTGCACATTTATATACAACCCCCCCTCTAATTAACTGTATATATCTGTGATTTTATGTATGTCTGTATCTCCATCTCTATTCCTTAAAAGAACTAGCAGCATAAAATCCTTTTTTTAAAAAAAAACCCTCAAAAATATAGGCTGGATATAGGCCCATAGCTATATAAATAGATATAAGGAAGAGGCTTGTCTCAATCTCACTGGCAATTTGTTCGAAAGAATTTGATTGGTAATGTTAGAAATTACTATACAATGCTACACGTTTCCATAGCAGAATCTTCAGAAAGTGCTCTGCCATAGTGTGTGTAGTAGATTATATGAGAATAGGCAATCTCATATATAAGTTGGATGTAAGGACTAGGGGAGACATGATAGCAGTGTTCCAATTTTTGAGGGACTGACACAAGAATGAGGGGTGTGGGTGGTTCAAACTATTTTCCAAAGCACCAGAAGGCAGGACA
>AZIM01000788.1:461308-472008 GCA_000516915.1 Ophiophagus hannah
CTCAGTTCCCACTGAACTTGGTCCAGCTGGCGTGCCAGCCTACAAGGTCAGGTTTGCGAAGAAGAGCACAACTCCCAAACTCCCACAGCTAAGACTCTAGAACAGGGGTGTCAAACTCAAGGGCCGCGGGCTGGATCCGGCCCATGAGGGTGCTTATATCTGGCCTGCGGAGCTGCCCTGGAAGCAGTGAATGACCAGCCCGCAGCACCTCTGCCAGAGAAAACTGAGTTTTTTCGCTGGCAGAGGGTTGCAGGAGGCTGTCGCAGCCAGAAATGGAGCTCATGAGATGCAGCCCTTCCAAACAGCCAAAATCGGAGCTTGGGAACCTGTTTTTGCCGGCAGAACACTCGAGCCACCACAGGTGCCCNAACACAACCCTGATGAGGCCCTCAATGAAAACGAGTTTGACACCCCTGCTCTAGAAGGAGTACAGAAAAGTGTATAGTTTAATGAAAAAAGGGCTAGGGCTGACATGATAGCAGTGTTCCAATATTTGAGGGCTGTCACAGAGAAAAAAAAAAGGAGGGGGGGGGGCAATCTATTCTCCAAAGCACCTGAAAGCGGAACAAGAGATTATGGGTGAAAGCTTGTTAAAAAGAGATCCAACCTAGAAGTAAGGATACATTTTCTTGACAATCAGAACAATTAGCCAATGGAATAGCTTGCAAGTTATTTTTAAAATTAAAATATACATATTAATAGGTAACTTGTCTCCCAAGACTTAAAAACACTGTTTCTCTCATTTCCAGGGAACATAGCCATGACTATTTGGCTGCAAAAACAGTAAAACAGTCTCCACGACAAACCTGTTCTCTCTTAGCAAAGCTTCTGTGGGTCATAGCTCACCTCTCTGGATTCATGAAGTATCGTTCTGCAGGAAGAATGTCATATCTCCACAGACAGTTGTTGTTCTGGAGCAGGAAAAGAGAGGAAGGATGAAAGAAACGGTGAAAGATAGAATTGCTCTACAAGCGACTAAACATAAAGTAGCAGTTAGCTGTGACCAAGACACTGTAATACTGAATGGCTAATTAACATGTGTAGTGTGATAAGAAACCTTGGGCCTCATTTAATTTGTGTGCAATGGGGTTAATCTCCTAATGAATTCTGCCCTGGCTATTTCCTGATAAAAATCCCAATTCTTTTTCTCAAGGACTGCCACCTAGAGGTCAAAGGCAGAGCTGAATCATTCCCTTGCTGTTGTTTGGATACTATTTCTAATTTTAGATTTGAGTCCATTTATCCTTGAGTTTAAAAACTGGCCAGATTGCTTTAGCTAGCAAATATAGGGTGTAAAAGTTCCCATCCTTCTGGGTCCCCCCCCCCCAAAAAAAGTCTTCTGTATTTCTTTGCTGCCCTCTAATGGGCATCTTGATCTCTGCAGCACCAAGTTTGTGGGTCCTACTTTGTCCCATATGATACGAAGTATGGTGAATCATTGCTCCGGGCAACATTTGAGAATGAGCAAATGTATGTTTCCTTGAAGTTGTGGGTAATAACCTGAGATCTTTTATTATTATTGTGTGAGCCAGATGTTTAGACTGGATATGGCGTTTTTGTCCACCTATCAAATTCTTCCCAAGAACCTAGGATAGTTGTTGTTTAATAATATTAAAGGTATCATCACAGAATGTAAGTTATTCCAAGTAAAGTTGACTTTTGCAATTGACTGGTGGTGAGTT
Organism: Ophiophagus hannah; assembly: GCA_000516915.1. NCBI lineage: Eukaryota > Metazoa > Chordata > Lepidosauria > Squamata > Elapidae > Ophiophagus > Ophiophagus hannah. Next base: position 462,991 of record AZIM01000788.1, read on the forward strand.
TGTCAATGCCAATAGTGTTCAAGTAGTGCTCGGATGTTTTGGAATTGCACACAAGATGCCTATTACTGTACTATTGGTACTATCTTTGCTTTCCTTTTGCCACAGTGGTTCTACTTCTACTTGCAGGTCTTTATATATTGTGATTTTCTCCAGTTCTTTCTCTTCTCTTCTGCTGCCTCATTTTCTATTACTTTGTCTGCATGTGCTCCCACCAGTTCTTGCTTACAGGCAAATGGTATTTCTTGTAGACATTTCAATACACCATTGTTGCTATTATGTTTGCAGTCAGTCACTTTGCCTTGCCACATTTCTTTTCTATTCTTCATTCAGTCTACCTTCATGTTATCTCCTACACTTCAATGCACTTTCTTCGCTGTTCTTCAGATATTCTTTCAATGCCTTTTATTGTTCTTTAGATGTCTGGTGTACCTGCACCATTTCATGCCCACCTATGTTCCTTGGTAAATAAAGTCTGTCAACATCGCTGCATGGATTAAAGGCATGATTTATTGTCATTATTTTTCTGGTTATCTTATTCAGGGCTTCTAGTTCAGCCCGAGTTCATTCCACTATTCAGCTGTGTATCTAATGCAGAGGTCTTCAAACTTGACAGCTTTAANTTAAACTTGCCAAGGTTGAAGACCCTTGGCCTAATGACTGGGATTATCCAGGGTTTCATTGTCTTGATGGTATTTATGTCCTAAGTTTGGACTTTTAAGATCTTCTTTGCACTTCTGATATATTAACCTATTAACCTTCTTCTTGACTTCAGTGTGCTTATTATTATCATATAATTTTATTGATAATTTTAATTACAGCAATAAAAGCCAATACAAACCAAACTCAGAGAGAGAAAGGAAAGTGAAAAAAAAGAGGAAAAAGTGCAAAGAAAAAGTTAAAAAAGAAAGAAATAAAAAAAGAAAAGAAATTATTTTCAATCTTCATCTCAACAAGTATTAACAAATTCAGTAGCTCTTCCAGAGGAGGCATGATGAGCTACACTCATCTCTGGGAGTATGAAGATTGACAACCATGGCAAAGCCTGAAAAACTAGTCAGGTTCTTTGCAAGCTCTCCAGACAAGGATTGAATGGGAGATTGCCCACATGTACTCAGGATGGTAATGATCTTGTAATAATGTTCCCAGCATAGATAATTTGATACCATTTTTTTAATCCAAGCAGAAAACAGCTATCTCCAGCAGCTGGCAATTGGCAACTACTAGTAGAAAACAAATTGGTTGGATCTGGCTGGCCCTGGCTGGCCTGTTTTTTTGCCAGCAAGCACAAAACAAGATATGTTTTCCAAGCAAGTGAGCACACACAGTAATGTAACTACAGGGTGTGGCAATTTATACCTTGTTTCTCTTTGCTGCAGAACATCCTCAGTTGTCAGAATAGATATGGAAGATCAGACTTTATATCTGGGCCTACAACAGGGTTTGGTTCCTGTCTGTAGCAATGTGATCTAATCTGTAGTTCACTGGTTACAGCTGTTCCATACAAGGCAACTGTCCTTAAGAAGGCATAGGCCAGGGATGTGAAACTGGCGGCCCGCAGGCCGGTTGCATCACACACATATACCCCGGTTTAGCAAAGGGGTAAATGTTGTGATACGTCACGTGATGACAACATGTTGTCATGAATTTGGCATTTGGTATAGGCTGACCAGTGAAGCTTTGTGAAAGAGAAAATTACTGGATGGGATGAGCTGCACATTTCTGATAATGCATTTGAAAGATTTTGGCTGGGATGGCATATGCTAATAAAAAGAACATTTGCTAAAAGAATGATGTGACTCTTATTTCTCCATATATTTATTGCTTGACACCTTTCTTAGGTTCTACAAGGAAAATAACCCACCAATCACTCTTTCCACCCCCGTTCCCTATCATTTCTTCTGCTATGTTGGAAGGGAAATTGCAGGAGACGTACTTTTGGAGTAACCTTGTATGAAAATGAGAACCAAAAAAATTCCAAATTTACTTCTGGTTAAGTAGGATCAAAATGACCTAAAAGAGTTAGCTTAGGACATGGGGCGGGGGGGAGTTTTTCATTTGGATATACAAGTATAGTTTCAAAGAAAAAAAAAAGATCAGATACTATCTGTTGCCTTGAACAAATTCAGTTATTTTATTTCATATTAAGTGAGGAACACAGCAGGTGTCCAGCCGCTGTGTCCCATACTTAATATGAAATAAACAGTCAGATTCTTTGACATTTTAAAAAAGATTTGGTATCAACTATCAATGTCATGATGGATTTTGTTCCAAATAAAACAAGCATTTTGAAGGCTACTTCCCTGTCTTTGTTACGTATTTCTCTGTGGAAAAACAGCTTGACCCCTCCCCCAATTTCAAATCAGGCTCTTACAATTTCCAAAACTTTTTGAAGAACTGCCTGTTTTCGGATACCTCTGGAGACTGATTGCTTTAATGTTGAATGTGGGTGGGGTTTTTTTAAATTCAGTTGTCATTTATATCCTATATATTTAATCTACTTTTTAAAAAATTGATTTCCATTAGTAATTTTGTGCCTATTGCTGCAAAGTACAATGTGCAGAGCTATTAAGCTGAAGCAATATATACAGTGGTGGGATTCAAATAGTTTAACAACCCGTTCGCCCAGGGTCAGGTTGGCTGTTGTGGGAGGCATGGCCCATTCCTGCCCTCCAGCTCTGCCACACATGTGGGATGATCCTCCTATAAAGGCCAACCTGACCTTGGGTGAATGAATCAGTTGTTAAATTGCCACCCTTTGCTAAAAGGCTGTTTCTGAGGGTGCTTGTCTGCACATTGGTTTCATGGCTGTTTCAGCCTTCTGGATATGGCTCCTTTAAGAGGCAAGGTTTCCAAGGAGTGAGGGGTGGGGGTTAGCATAGAGACAAGGAGTTGATGCTCTCGAGAGCTCGTGCAGGAAGGTGAAGAATTGGGGGGAAGTGGAGGGAGGAATCCCTCCCTGTGGAGCTATGTGCAGGTGTTCTGACCCAACCCTGTTACCATCAAGAAAATCTCAAACAAACACAGCAACTCAAACTTTCTCAGCTTTAATCTACAAATAACTTCTTTGTAGATAAAAGATGGCTTGCAGCCAATTAGTCCAACCAGAAAAGCCTTGACAGAATTCTTCAGATAAGCCGCAGTCTCCACACACAATGCTGAGTCCTTAGAACGTTTTTTGTTGCTTCTTGCAAAAAGGCAAAAANNNNACTTGGCACAGGCTCCTCGTGAACCTCCTCGTCACTGCTGCCAGCCCCCACAATCCCTGAAGGCAGCAGTCCACTCCCTGATGGTCCCAGCCCCTCATCCGAGTCATCGGTCTCCTCAGCCATCTGCACCTGCTGCCGGCTAACCACAACAGCAGGGGGTGTTGGTCAGTCTGTGGGCAAAAATGAGAGGGTGAAGAATTAAGTTGGCAGCAAGATCGAAGCTGGGCCCAATGTAGGGNCAGAGTGGCCGGCACATGAGAAGGAGGAGGAGACAGAGAAGATAGCGCCAGCCTTTCTGTTGCCCATTTCTCCATTGCAGTGCAGTGATAGCAGGCGGTGGGTAATTTAACAACCAGTTTGCCTGAACCAGTGTGAACTAGCTACATCCCACCACTGGATATATATATCTTACAAATAAGAAAAAATAAATATTGCAATTCAAAAAATTACAATTGTTCTCAGAAACCTCCATTTTCTGTGAACCATAAATTTTATTAACTAATCCCCTTCCCTCTCTTCTCTTGTACAGATGGAATTAATTTCATTTAATTGCTTCATTCTAACTCTGATGCTTGCTAGAAGAAAAAACTACTACTGTGTGGCTCCAAGGAGTGTTGAAAACAATTTCTTTTCACAATCTTGCATTGTGGGTTTTCCTCTGGTAGTAAAAAGAAAAGTTCCAGTTTCACATCTAGTCAAAACTTCCACTATTTCATTTATTGATCCAATGATTCAGCAAGGAAAATTTCTCTACTGGGAAGGTCATATAAAACTTTTTCTTTTCAAGGGCTGGAAGTTTCCTTTGTGAATATGGAACAAATTTCTTTTATTTAGCTATGCAAAGGCTATCTCTCCCCAATGACCTGACATAGACCCAGCCAAAACCATCCATAATGAAAATCAATGGCACCAAGTCACTAAACAATTACTCCATCTTCTTTAAAAATGCTCGAGTCTTTAAAAAAAAAGAGAGGGAAAAAAACCCTAAGGATTCAATGACTGATTAATTTGCCATTTTGTCTAGAAGATTGCACAAATTGCATAAGTTAAGGAAATCACCCCTTTGTTGTGTTCTGAAAAGGTGACCAGGATCAAAATTCCGAGAATCAGCATTTTCACTGGAAAAAAAACAACTTTGGGTCTTGACAAATTGGCATATATACATCTGTCAATTCAATAAAGTTGTTTTCCAGGCATAATTTAATCTGGTTGTATATAAACAAGGCAATCACAAACTATGCATTATTATTCAGCCTTGCTTTACTAGGTAAAGCAAATCTATTTTGTTGGTAAGTGTTGTTTGTCAGTGTTTGAACTTGCTTTCTTCTAGAGAGGAAAGAAAGAGGGTGCTTGAAAAAAAATTCCATCCAATTTTCAAGAATTGTTCAATCTGTTTTTTTTTTTAATTTCTTTTCCTTCTTTATTAATAGGTTGTATTCTTGCTTAAATACCTACAATATTATAGTTATACATTTAGAAAATGCTGTTTGGAGCATTTAACATTTAAACAAATTGCTCTTTGTGCTTGCTTTTTTTTCCTCCTTATTTTGTGCTTTTGAGAGAGTGTTGACTCCTGGCGCTTACCTAGACTAAGTTTCCTGGCAAGATTTCAGAAGTGGCTTGCCATGGTTTGCTTCCTAGGCCTAAGAAAGAGCCACCCAGCCTAAGGTAGGACTAAAACATATCCCAAAGGTGCTTTTTTTCACGAGGCAACTGGACTTTCTGGTTTTTCTTTGAAGACGTTTTGCTCAGTGGTGGGATTCAAATATTTTTACCACTGGTTCAGTGGGCATGGCTTGGTGGGTGCACTTTGGACACATGCACACAATTTGCATGTGTGCGTGCACCAAATGTGCACTTTGCGCAGGCACAGAGGGGTTCTAACTCACCTCCTGCAAGCCTGCACGATCCCGGTCGCTTCAGCAGCTGCCGGGCAGCACTCTTCTGTGCCGCGCAAAGCATCTGCGCTTCAAATTCAGAGGATAAAGGTGAGTATGGGAGCCCGGGCAGGCCCAACAGCAGAGCAGCGGAAGAACCAGTTTGGTCTCCGTTGCTCATTGTTGCTACCGGCTCTGCAGAACCAGGCCGAACCAGTAGAATACCACAACCGGTAGAATACCACCACCATCCAAGAAGCTTCTTCAGTTCTGAAGAAGAAGAGCTGAAGTACCTTCTTGGATGAAAAACAAAACACCTTCAAAGTAAAGCCAGAAAGTCCCGTTGCCTTTTGAAAAAAAGCACCATTGGGACAACCATGACCTGGATGACTGAGAATCTCCATAGACGACTAAAACTTATAGACTAAACTTATAGACTGATGCTTTAACCACTATAACCAAACTGGCTCTTTTTAAAATTAAGTTTAATAATGAACATGTTAAACAGTGATCCAGTGTCTTATCTTCTTTGTAGGTCAGATGTGTACATGTATATTCTACTTCATAATGATGTACTATGACTACAGGTAGCCCTCAGCTTACAACAGTTCATTTAGTGAAGTTACAACAACACTGAAAAAAGTGACTATGAACCTTTTTTGTCACTTATGATTATTGTAGCATCCCTATGGACATGTGATCAAAATTCGGACCGTTGGCAACTGACTAATATTTATGATGGTTGCAGTGTCCCTGGGTCATGTGATCACCTTTTGTGACCTTCTCACAAGCAAAGTCAATGGGGAAGCTATGTTCACTTAACAATAGCAATAGCACTTAGACTTTTATACCACTTCATAGTGATTTACAGTCCTCTCTAAGCAGTTTACAGAATCAGCGTATTGCTCCCAACAATCTGGTTCCTTATTTTACCAACTTCCGAAGGATGGAAGGCTGAGTCAACCTTGAGCCGGTCAGGATTGAACTCCTAGCACTGAGCAGTGAGTTAGCCTGCAATTCTGCATTCTAACCACTGCGCCACCATGGCTCCTCCTGTTACTAACAATCATGTTACTAACTTAACCATTGCAGTGAATAACTTAGCAACTGTGACACAAAAAGTCATAAAATGGGGTAAAACTCACTTTAAAAAATTTCTCACTTAGCAACAGAAATTTTGGACTTAGCTGTGGCTGTAAATCGAAGATTACCTGTAATGAAATGTCCATTGTTCAGAGGGAAAAGGGTGTAATGGAAAGAAAGCTACCTGCTCTTCTGTGTTTCTTGTACATTCATTATCATGAATGAAATATCTGAATAGACAATGTTTTCAGACTTACTAGCCATGACAGTGAATAGAGATGTTACACATTGAGAAGAGCCAATGGCAGAACAGAGAGTTTGTGCCATCACTGATACAAGTATTTTCTCCAGGAAAACATAGTTGACTTCAATCTCTTTCCCGCTCTTCTGTCACATATGAACAAAGCATGTTCCACAGGTAATGTATGTGGCATGAAATTATATTTGAAGTTATTCTCGTGATATGGAAAGAAGCAGTGAAATTATTTGGATCTCCACTAATAGTTCTTTCTTCTGGTGCATACAACTATCCCCTGATTTCCCAAGGGATTGTTGAGTCAAGTACTTTGTTTTGTTTTGTTTTGCACATACTTTTAAGGTAGCATTATGAAACATATAAAATGTATACTAATCTATGTATATATTCCCAAACAGGTCAATTATGTTTGTGTGACTGTTAATGTTATTACTAACATTAGGGAACAAATGTGATTTGTTCACATTTTAAAAAAAACACCCAATTAATGCTGGTACTTAAAGGCCATTAGCAAAATCATGAGACCTGTGACACATAATATTTGGAAAATGAGCTATGTTTAATTTGGACACTCATAAGATATGAATACCTGGAATCATACTTGCATAATGATGACCAACAAATGGCTTCAGAGTAACATATATTTTTATGTTGAATTAGCCGTAGTGGCACAGTAGTTAGAATACAGAATTGCAGCCTAATTCTGCCGACTGCCAGCAGTTCGATTCTGACTGGCTTAAACTTGACTCAGCCTTCCATCCTTCTGGGGTTGGTAAAATGAGGACCCAGATTGTTGAGGGCAATACACTGACTCTTAAACTGCTTAGNCTGCCGACTGCCAGCAGTTCGATTCTGACTGGCTTAAACTTGACTCAGCCTTCCATCCTTCTGGGGTTGGTAAAATGAGGACCCAGATTGTTGAGGGCAATACACTGACTCTGTAAACCACTTAGAGAGGGTTGTAAAGTACTGTGAAGTGGTATATAAGTCTACTGCTATTGATAGTTAACAAAATATAGCTGAAGAAGAGAGGATAGAGTCAGTATAGAATATATCTAAACCTACCTGAAGATAAGGAGAATGAAGAGTTTGTTTATTTATTTGTTTGTTTGTTTGTTTGTTTGTTTGTTACCCAACTCCAATAGACTCCCACTATTGAGTATAGATTATTCTTACAGAGCCCATCATGTAAGGCTTTTCCCACTACTGAAAAGTATTTACCAAAGTTACATGTGTCAAGTCACTCTTGAGCTACACAGCAAATGTTTCTGATTTTGAATCCAAAGAAAAATGTTTAAATTCTTTGTTTGTGTGACCCACTGCAGTGTCAAGTTCTTCTAGTGGCAAAAATCAATACTGGATTATAGGCATTATCACAGAAGCCAAAGATCATAGTCAACACAAGTAGGCTGAAAGAAGGGGAGAAATTAAATGAGATGTAGTGTTAACTCAACCTCAGTGATCAAAGTCTAAAATGAGAGGCTGTCTGAGCTCAGTCAGCCTAGAGATTGTTCTTTGACTAGGAAGTCCTTTCCTCTTATTTCAGATAGGTATGGAGTGCTGGGGTTATTCAAAGGTGAAGGAATTGTATTCTGTATACTTAAAAGCATTCCATTCGGTGTTTATCACTTTGTGAGCCTTTGCAGTTAAAGAGACAGATCTGCCTCTGAAAGGTAGCTTTTAGGGCAAGGATTGCAAAATACTGAAAGATTTGGAAGTCAGCAATAAAATAAGTCTAATGAAATAAAACCAAATCAAATACATCTGTCCAATAACCAGAACATTGTTACACTCAGTGGACAATACACTTCTTTCTTGAACTCCACACTGCTCTGTGAGCAGAATTATTACCTTCTTAGATCTTTGTTAGGGATAAGGTCTGTGCTATAGTCATTAAAAGCAAGGAGAAAGGGGGGAATCTTAAAGCAGAAGAGTGACACAATATTCTATGTTGCTCTTCTCATATTAACTGTATTCCAGTCAGGAACTGACACTACATTCTTCAGCTTGGAAAAACAGCCTCATGTTATCACTATATATATTTTTTCTTCTTCCATAGAGAAACNTCCTATAAAACTGCAACATTTCTTTTAAAGTTACAGTCCAGAGGGAATCCACCTTTGGGAGAAATAGGTACCTATAAAATAGCATTCAAGAGCCAGTTTGGTCTAGTGGTTAAGGCACTGGGCTAGAAAGCAAGAGATTGTGAGTTCAAGTCCTTCCTTGACCTTGAAAAACAACTGGGTGACTTTGGATCAGTCACTCTTGGCCCGACTCAGGGTTGCATTTGTAGAGAAAATAGGAAGAGGCAGGTATGTTGGATATCTTCACTGCCTTGAGTTATTTGTAATAAAGGTGGGATATAAGCAAATAAAAATAAAGTTCTGTAGGGGTGTATGGAAAGGATAAGGGCAATCTTAGATAAAGGTAAAAGTTCCCCTTGCACATGCATACTAGTCATTCCTGACTCTAAGGGGTGGTGCTCATGTCCGTTACAAAGCCAAAGAGCCAGCACTGTCCAAAAACGTCTCTGTGGTCAAGTGGCCAGCATGACTAAATGCCGAAGGCGCACAGAACGCTGTTACCTTCCCACCAA
>AZIM01000790.1:43963-57236 GCA_000516915.1 Ophiophagus hannah
ATAATAATAATAATAATAATAATATTATATTATATTCTAGAATGGGCTGTTGGTTTGAGTTCTTGGCAACTTGGTTGAGCTCCAAGCTTGACAATTTGTTGCAAATGTTTCATCACCATTCGAGGAGACATCATCAGTGCGCTTTGAATTGTGCTTGTCTGTCCAAGCAATGGCCTTTAAATTCCTTTTTATGTGATGCAAATTGGTGAATGTTGTTTGTTCAGATACTTCTGAGTCATGGTCTGATTTTGGACTGTTTGATTGGCTGGCTGTTGTTGCTGAGGTTTAGTCCTTAGCTTTAAATACTTTCTATGTGATGCAAATTAGTGTTAATATTGTTTGTTTGGATACTTCTGAGTCATGGTCTTGTGAGCTGATTATAATCTTTGTTGTTATGTGGTGGGAAGCTTGTTTGTTCATTTTAAATGCTATTTATGAGGAGGTTGATGATGAGGTTGATGAGACCACATTTCTTTCTTTCAAACCATGACTCAGAAATATGCAAACAAACAACATTCACCAATTTGCATCACATAAAAAGGTATTTAAAGGCCAGTGCTTGGACAAATAAGCACAATTCAAAGCATACTGATGATGTCTTCTAGAATGGTGATGAAATATTTGCAACAAATTGTCAAGCTTGGAGCTCAAACCAATATACCAACCCAAGCTACTAATATTCAAGTACATTTCAATATTCTAGAATATTTGCAAAATAATGCAAATGCAGTTCTTTGTTCATTTACCATTCAATTCCACAGAAATAAAAGTGTTAACACATATGTTTTAACTTAATTCAAAAATAGTACAATAGGAGTTACAGTTAGGTTTTCCTCTAATTCATGGGAAATCCTTAGTAAAGAAGAAACGAATATATGATTCAATGAAAGTTTCAAATGCTTTCACCAAACCCAAAGCTTTGGATCTAATAAAAGGCACAGAGATTTCAGTTTGGGTCACAAGATCCATAATTACTTTTTGTAAGAAAAGGCTGGAAAGTCAAGGAGTAGTTTTCTTTTGGAAACACTAAGAAGAAGAGGAAATAATTTGGTTTGGTACTGGCTGCATTCAATTGAAACATATAATGGAGTTTAAGAATTGCTTGGAGGACAAGGTTATATTGCTTGTTTAGCAAGTATTTGAAAGGTAATTAAAGCAGAACAACTACCTGGCCCCCTTATTCTGCAATGATTTGGGAAACAAAATATTCACTCTTACTAAGTTAAATTCACCTGCCCTATAAAAGGTAATAATAAGGTAAAGGGCTAAGGATGTAGAAATAATGCATAGGTTTCTTGACAATTAGATTTTTGCTTGCAGATTTGAACTACATTATTTCATTTCAAATGCAGTGAACTAATTCAAACCAAAGTTCATTTCAATCCAGACTTTTGTTCATAGGTCAGTTAATTTCATATAATGAATTCATACAAGAAAAAAAATCAGAAAGCACAAAAGAACTACAAAATTTTACTATTATTTGTAAATTGCCTAATAACCGTCATTTTCTTGATAAACTACAAAATTATTAATATAAAAAATCAATTCTGTAACACATTACAATACCAAAAACTATATACAGATGAAAATTAGGAACCCATTTTAAACAGGGCAGAATGCTCCGAATGATAAGTAAGAGCCAGTTTCATTAAATGGTTAAGGCAGCAGGCTAGAAACCTGCTAAAGCAGGCTTAAGTAGAACTAGAACAAGAGAGGTTTAGTTCCACTTTAGACAAAAATAACCAGCTGGAAACTTTGGATGGTTACTGTGTCTCAGCCCAGCTGCCTCAAGGACTTCTTGTGGAGAAAATGGGAGAACAAAAGGAGCATTACATGTGTTTGCTACCTTGAGGTATTTGTAAGAATAATAAAGGCAAGGCTAACTGTTTATGGAGATTCTCAGTCATCCAGGTCATGCCTGTCCCAAAAGTGCTTTTTCAAGAGGCAACTGGGCTTTCTGGTTTTTCTTTGAAGATGTTTTACTTCTCATCCAGGAATCTTCTCAGAGCTGAAGAAGGTTCTTGAATGAGAAGCAAAACATCTTCAAAGAAAAAACAGAAAGTCCGGTTGTCTCTTGAAAAAGCACCTTTGGGACAATAAAGGCAAGTGTTTTTTAAAAATTCCATTAGGGGTGAATTTGGGCATTTTTACCCAGGGAAATTCATGTCAGGAGGAATTAAGGCTGATGATTCAGGCAGAACATCCCTACATATGTGCTTCACAAAGAAATGCAACTTCTTGCTTTTAAAACATAAAGTGATACTGCTCCATTGATTATTTCATAGTACTTCAGGGCTTCATTTGGCACTTCTATTAGTTGGAAGAAACGTCTGCACATATGGTACATATACACAGTGGCATCTTCTGGTGTTTCCAATTAGTTACTAGAAACACTGCTAATAATGTTGCTTCTGTGGGGCAAAGTGTCTTATGCAGAAAGGCATTAATGCCAGATACAAATGAAGTCTGGCTAACATTTCTGTTTTGCTAAAAGAAAGCCAAACATTTGTTGGGTCTGGAGGTAGGTTACTTTGCATTTGTTATCTTTTTTAAAAAAATCAGGATCTTTTTTCTTCTATTTATTTAGAATATCAGGCTTACTCCCAGTGGTAAAAAGTTTGTTATGAAGAAAGCTCAGTATGTCTTGAAAGTCTATATAGTACTAATATCACTAGCATGCCCACAAAGGTTATGTACCAGCCTAGCCTGCTGTAAGTAGCAAACTATTTTTTATTGTAAAGAGAAATAAAAACAGCTCTATTACTTTGTACACATGACAAAATAGGTGAGTAAAATCCTCTTCAGATTCTTGAATGGACCTTTCTTTTTTTTTAAAAAAATAAAATAAAACTCTATTAAAACCATGATAAATTGGAAAACTCCCTTGCAAGAGCAAGCAGTAAAGCAGGTGTGCATTTAGTGTTTGCACATCTCTAGACACTACAGATCTTAACACTGTCTACACAACAGAAATAAAATAACCATACTATAAGAGAATATATAGTAGACAAGGATGTTTCAAAATAATAAGGTACAGTATAAACTAGCATCAAATAAGTAGCTCAGATGTTATGGAGTATTCATAAACAAGGTGCAGCTAACAAGATCTTGTCTCTTGTGGCCACACTTCATATTTAAGCATGTAGGGGCATACACAAACACCTAAATAAGCATAACTGCTAAAAGGAAATCATTCTGAATATCTAAGCTGGATAAAATAGAATGCAAGCTGCATTAGAAAAGATATCTTTGACACTTGCTTGTCCTGTAAAATCTGATGAGCCTAAGTAGCCTTAACATTGAGGCAGAAGTACTCTACTGAATGTATTTGACCTTTCTCCATCGTTTTTATAAGTGTGGGCTCAGAGAAAGGTCAGAGTAGCCTGGTTCTGGTTTGAACTAAATTCCCGAAGGACATATTTGGGAATTAACACCTTCCTGCTCTCACAATATAACTTGTACCTTTTGTAAAGAATCTGAAGCAAAGGAAATGTGGACATTGTTATATTACAGCATCCAATCATTATCCTAGATAAGAATGCATGTTTTTGTTTTAAAAATGACAGTTCTAAGATGAAAGGGAAGAACGAAGGACGTGAAAAAGACAGGATAAATGCTGCAAAGGAAAATTAATGTTAAAATATAAGGCTGAAAGCAAAAAAAAAAGGTGAACTGAAAGGTGACACAGCAAGTTGGAAGGCTGATTAGTAGAAATAAATGGAACAAAAGAGAGAAAAAGAGATAAAAAGTCACAGTGCCCCCATAAAAGTTTGAAGGAGAGATAAAACAGAGAAAATAAATCAAGTTAAGTAATTCTAAAGACCCACAGAAAATATGTTGTACAAGAGAGACCCATGTGCCTCTTGTGAGCAGATAAGCAATTTATTCTGCCATGCACTAGTTATCAGTGTTGTTGAATGTACAAAATATCAGGATCCTGAAAGAACTACTTAAGTACTTTTGCTTTAGCCAGTATCCTCCTAACTATAGGAGCTGAGATTTCTTAGGGGCTTTGCCAGTATATATCTATGAGAATTCCAGTATTTGTTACAATATCTAGAAGAGAGGATTTAATTAACATTTTTTTTTTGCAAAATCCCTATGAGTAAACCTTTGCAAATCTACATTTTTCCACTGGGAAAAGAAGATGAAAACAACATGGCTGAAATAACTCATTTCTGAGGAGAGGAAGGAAGCAAACTCCAGAATGCAATAATTACAGTAACTAGAAAAGTCATTATTTCATTATGTTCTAAATATTTTATTATATTCTAATCTTAGAAGCTAAGAATAAAATGAATGTTTAATCTACAAGGAAAAGAGCATTTTTTTCAGTGTTGAAATTAAAAATGCAAAACTTGTTGAGCTGGGGAAGAGATGTCCTTTAGAAAACTGAAACTGAATGAAAACTGAATGGAGGGAGACTTAGGCAGAAGATTAGAAAAAGTTGGATGCACCCTTTCTTGAGAAGAACTTCAGAGTATGATTCTGAAGCCTCTAAAGCAGGAGATTCTTCCACTATGTGAATAAGAAACAAGACAAGAGAAAAGAAGACAATAATTCTCTTCCTACTCCAGCCTGCGGGAAGGGAGGTATTTTGTCTGTCAAATGCCAGAAGGGTGGGTACAAATGCTGCAAGTAGAGAAGGAGGCCAGTGGGCCAAAGCTTAATAGGAAATCAACAGCAATTTGTCTCCACTGCTATTTATGTTTCAAGCACATGACAGGATGTCAGTGGAAGACAAAGCTGCAAAATTTACTACCTGCTAGATCTCAGCCACAGCCATGCATTTGACGAGTCACTTAGTTTAAAGTCTGTGGGCCTCTCCAGAACTGTTTTTCAAAGACAAACAGCAAACATGCAGGTCAGGGAGGATGACATGGAAGGCTTTTTCAAAATACATTTAAACAGGTCCTCATCTCAATGTGAGTTTCTGAGGGTGGTCCATTAAAAGCTGCCTGACCTTTGATTTCTTTCCATATCTTTGTTTACAGTTGCCTGTTGGATGAGCTGAGCACAAACAAGAGCCATGAAGGACTCAGAAATCCTGTTTTTAAAACAGATCAACATCAAGGATAAAAAAAGGAAAAAAGTTTTTTCATAGAAGAAGGAAAGGGAATAGCTGTGATTTTATTCATACTTGTGAATGGAAAAAATGCACAACATTTGCAAGCTGATATTTAAACCTTTTTACTACAATCCAAGCACTGAGAGAATAAGTTAAAAATCTCTCTACAGTGTGTTTATTTGCTTGCTCATCACGTTATCCAGTATCTTCTTCATTTGCTGTTAGCAAGCAAGACCTCTAAAGGGTCAGGAGAATGATATGGCTTCAATCTCATTACAGTTTTGAAAAGATATGTGTCCAATCTCTTTGGTAAAGATAACTGTATTTGTACCATATAAAAATCCATAGTAGCACTTACAGCACATAAAACAAGTACACTGTAATTGAATGTTCAGAGTTTATACTTAATATAACAGGCAATTATACAGACTAATACAACTTTTCCAGACCCACCTATTTAAATAAAATTATGAGATAGGTATATTCAAGTGGATTCAATGTATGGAATGAGACTTGAAAGCAAATAAAAGAATGGAATGGGACTTGAAAGCAAACAAAAGAATATACGCTATACTGTATACCTGTAAGCAATATTTGTACATTAGGTTATGCATATAAAGAAGTATACTGCTTCTTTATTTACAGTTTCAGCTTAATAAAGGAATATCTATCTATGTATCTCTAGCTAGCTAGTTAGCTATCATCATCTATCATCTTTCTATCATCTAGCTATCTCAGCCATTGTCCCCCGATCCTTCCATCCATTCATTCACTCATCATCTATGCTATTCTCCCTTATTGTCCAGTAAGGAATATTATGCAAAATGCACAAAAGAAATAATGCACAGTAAGAAAAGAATTTAAAGATATTAAATAAAATCAGAAAAAGATATATAGCTAAATCTAGTTCCCCACCCCAACACTATTCACCATGTCTCTCCATACATTTCTGTTTTTGAAAATATCTTTCTTCTGTGTTCATATATTGCCTTTTGGTCTTCAGTTTTTTTTCTCTTCTTTTTAAAAAGATCCCAACTCCATTTAACCACAACATTCTCATTTTCTCCATCTCCCCAATTTCCTCTCACCCCATTTATTTTTATATTTGTTTTGTGATTCAATCCTTATTTTTCCTATAGGATTATAATCTTTGGAGGCATAGACACATAGCATCTGAATATTTTTTCCCAATGTGTCTTCTTTGTTACTATCTACCAAAGTGCTGATCATAAGCATATTTCTTGATTGATGGTTCTTTTCCTGGCAATTCTAAAAGGCAGAAGTTATCTACCGTTTTGAAATCTTCACTGCCAACTCCATGACTGTTTGTGCTTGACCTGGTGTCATTAGTTTGCCCTTTTGTATTTTTTTGCTCACTTTTTCATAGTCCTCCTTGACTTTTATTACTAGAATTTGCATATAATTATCACTGACAGTTATGACAATAACTTCTAATACTAGAGCTTCTTGTAAGTAGGGACTATCTTCTAAGTCATGGGTGTCAAACTCAATTGCATCATGTGACATCATGTGACATATCATGACTTTTTTGCCTTTGCAGAGCTGGGGTCGGTATGGTTTGCACGTGATGCATCTGGCCTGCAGGCTGCCAGTTTGACACCCCTGTGTATCTGATGAATAATTTTAGAGAGCTGGTATATCCAGTCAGGTGATAAACATCAATAAACATAAATACTGCAAAAGACCTCCAGTTCTTCCACAGTGGCATGTTGAGTACCATACAAATTTAGGGTCCCATCACCCGATACTGAATAGTTATCCTCTTTAGGAGGTCTATCCATGTACTTCTTTGATAAAATATAGTCATTTACAATTGTTTTGTCCTGAAAAGTATAAAATTATATCTTTATTAATGTTATGAAAATTATCACATGCTTATAGCATCTTTCTATCTCTCTGCTTGCCAATATCTGTACCTGTCTGCTTTAATTGGGTGACCCTGTTGGATAGATGCTATTGTATTGAATATCTGCTCATCCTTGCCAGGAATATCCCTATCACTAATCATCAAGAGTTGACAGAGATTGTACACCATATCATTCAGCAACAAAATTTCTGTTCCATAATTCAAGCCTATTCAAGCTGCCATACACTTTCTCCAAGTTAACAAATGTACAGTAAAACTTATTTCTTAGATTCATTCTTCAATCTCTTTGTATTTCTCTTAACTTATCTAGCAACAGTTAGGATACTGGGTTACATGGATAATTGTTGGTGTAACTCACATTCATCGTTTTCAAAAGTCAAGGGGTCACAACATTTCCCTTGGAATTTTTGCAAATTGATGTCATTGTCAGCTCTGCTATCATCAGCTTGCTGCCTCGCTGGCATCCTGCCATCAACTGTTAGTGGGAAGGAAAAGGGGAGCAAATGGAGAACATGTGTGGGGCATAGGTGGGAAAAAGGAAGGGGAAGATGACAGTTTTATGGAAACTAGAGATGCAAGAAAACCAGTCTGTACCAGTCTTCAAGGCCATGAAGCTAAGAATGGAATGTGGATTGGTCTAAACATCTGAGTGGTTCTCAATACACCAGTGCAGCTCACCATTGGCCAAAGATGAACTGGTCATGGGGAGAGGGTAGGGACGATGAATAAAATTTTGTAATCTTTTGTTTGGGGACCTTAGTTCTAGTCTGCTTTTACTGCAACCAGTAATCCTTAGTAAAACTGTCTATCACTTCAACTAAATGGAGTCAAGGGTCTTTCTTTCCTAGGGACCTAACTGGGGCAGGCCTGACAGTCATATACTAAATTTGACTATCTATTGCAGTGCCGGGGGGGGGAGTGCACTAATAGCTTTTTTTGAGCTGCATTGTTCTGTATGGAAGTCAGAATAATGGCTACAGAAGGTATTTCCTCTGATTTGAAAATAAATGCCATAAAGTAGCAGAAACCAGAATTCTAAAGGTGTTCTTTGCAATTGATCTAAAAGTTCAAGATAGTTTTTGTTAAGTATTTTTCCCCTTGGTTAAGTTGAACATAATCAAGATTATTATTCACAGTTGTACTTAAAGTACAAGACTGATTAATACATTCTTCCCTCATCACTTATTTTCTTATTTCTTGACTTGCTCTTAAAACTGCTGGCCTTGTGCTTCTGAGTCCAAAATCTAAATAGGATGCTGGGGTTGATTAAAAACAACTTTCTGGCTTAAAGGTTATGCCAATATCCTGGGGGAATTTTTATACCATAAATCTCAGTAGTCCACAGTTTTCAGGAGAGGTGGGGCAAGAGGCATTTATATGCATTATAAATGGTAAATTTGCCAACAGATTGTATCTTTTTTCTACTAAAGAGTATTTTCTTAGGCAATTTTTAGTAAATGCAGCTTTGCTCATGCTGTGAATCAAAGAACGTGGGATGAAGACAAAGAAAAATCTAAGAAAAGAAAAAAAGATTAATTAGAAAAGAAAATGAATAACCTAAATGAAATGGGATAAGATGAATATATATTAAGGAGTTTGGATAGGGTCAGGAAAGAAGCAAAGAAATTGAGAAAGGGAATCTAGAAAATGGTCTGTATGTCTTTTTTTGTTTATGTTAAATTCAAATAAGAACTGGAAGAACATGAAAACTACTTGTACTATTCTTTCATGATATTATGATAAACTTGTAGTTTAAAAGTTTCACAATCAAATATCATCCTTGACTTTTGTAGTTATTGTTAATGTTAACATTATATCAAAAGATATTCTTTTGCATTTTTAATAAAACACCAGAAGGAACTAAATCTATCCTTAAAAATAAAATACAGGAATGTTAGACTTGTCCCCATAATTATGTTACATTCTATGTTGTTTGGTGCATATTCAAAATATATAGTCACATGGCTTTCATTAATCCATGTTTAAAACATATGTTTCTTAGAAGTACTATTGTATCCTTTTAACATTTGAGCTGGAATATGTAACCCACTATGTTCTTATAGCTTTTATAGGGAATTTCATGTGCTCATCATTATTATTCATCTCATTCCAGTACAATTAGCTTGGTCTGTTATTTTTGTATAATGAATAATGTGGCTAACATTGTTGATTCTTTGGCACTAAGATTGTAAACAGTGGTAGAATAGAACCTTCTGAAACATTGCTTTTATTGATTTTGTGTCATATTCACCTCTTCCCACAGTGCTGATTTTGCTGATTGACCAGCAAAAATCCTACTTCTTTTCTTAGAACATTTGTTCAAATATTCCATGGTTAAAAGCATATCCTGCCTCCCATTTTTCTTTCTCTTTGTGTATCTGCAATCATGATATAATTTATGTTATCTTTATATCTATATTGAGTTAATTCTGGACAGAAATTTATTTGATAGCATAGTCCAAGAACACCCTAAAATGTCAGTTCACTTTTCATGAATATTTGAAGGTTTTATAGCTATTTCACAAGCTTTTTTGGCAGTTTGTCATATGCATTTGCTGTTTCCCCTACCTAACTTTGACAGTATCTCAATTCCACTAGTTAAGAGTGACATCAGACCAGACTAAGAAACAAATACTTACACAGTGGATTTAAAACTCTACACACCCCTGTTAAAATGCCAGATTTTTGAGATATAAAATAATCAGATCAAAATAAATCACTTCAGATTCTTCCCATCTTTAATATAATATATACGCTGTACAATTCAATTAAAAAACAAATTGAACTCTTTTAGGGGAACAAATGTGCACACTTTGTTGAAGCGCCTTTTGACTTTATGACATTCAGTTCTTTTAAGGCACTCAGTCTTTTGGATAAGCCTACCAACATGGTATATCTTTGTGGAAATCTTTGTCCACTCTTCCTTACAAAACTCTCCCAGATCTGTCAGATTACAATGACATTTCCTGTACACAGCCCTTTTCAGGTCACCCCATAGATTTTCAATTCGATTTAGGTCCTTTTCCTTTCACTCTTTCCCACCATGTATGTTTGTATGTGTATTTCGAAAAATGACTATTCTTTATCCATTTGTCAACTGGCTGGATAAAAAATGTGGAGAAGAGGCATTTTAATACCTCTCATCCCTCTAACATAGTGTGAATAAGAAATAGGAAGGTTAACTCTATTTAGTAGTTTTCAAGTCCAAGTTTGCCTCATATACACATAAAAGCTTTCAGTGATGGAGCACCTACAACTTCTGAATGCAAGCCATTCCACTGGTTAACAGTCCTCACTAAGGAAATTTCTCCTTAGTTGTAGGTTGTTCTGCTGTCAGGTGCAGGTTGACCCCCTTCTTACTGTGGCAACCTCTTAAATATCAAGTCACCCCTAGTATTCCATGTGTGGTTTTACTAAGACATTATAAACTAGTACTAACACTTCACGTGATCATGATTGTCTCTCTCTGTTAATGCAGCCTAGGATTGCATTGGCTTTTTTGATGGCTGCAGCACCCTGCTGGCTCATTTTTAGGTGATTGTCCACCAGGACTCTAAAGAATCCTCTCACAGTTACTACTATTCTACCAAGTTTCACCTAATCTGTACCTGTACATTTGATTTTTCTTGCCTAAGTGTAAGACCTTACTTTTGTCTCCATTGAATTTCATTTTGTTAGGTAAGATTCCATGTTCAAGTTTGTTGAGATCCATCTGGATCTTGAGCCTATCTTCTGGGATTTTGGCTATTCCTACAGCTTGGTGTTGTCTGGTAATTTGATGAGTTCCCCTTCTATTCCCTCATCTAATTTTTTTATGAAGATATTGAAGAATACTGGGCCTAAAATGAATGTCAAAAACATAGCATTTTAACAGGGGAATGTGGACTTTTTATGCCCATTAGGATATGTGAGAATTTGCAGCAGAAATTCAAATCACACAGATGACTGACTCAGCAGGATTCATTAACCTCTTTATAAACATAATAACATAATGAAGTAAAGTTTATAATACCAGTAGTTTCTTCCAACATAACATAAGTAAAAAACACAAATAGCAGCTCAGGAGCTCAGAAACAGATTACTAGTTTCACTTTCAGAATTGAGAGCACGGAGCTAAGCCACGCCCAGACTCTCAGCTCCCAATTCAGCTCCCATTGGCTGACTTTGTTAACCATGTCTCTGCCAGTTCATGAATATTCTGACAGGATATAAGAGATATGTACTCCCCTACTTTGCTTCATGTAAACTTAAGAAGGCTCTATAAGAGATGTTTACTCAAATAATTTCTTGGAATGGGCTCAACTCGCACTTGACTAACGGTTGCCTTGGTAGCAGCTCTTTTTTATGTCCTTCAAGGCCATTCCTTACTTCCTCTACATCTAATTGATTTAAAGGCAGCATCTTGTTTTGTCTTGCATTACTTTGATGCCTTTAACTGTAATTTGGAAGGAAGCATTTTTCTGCTCTTTGCTTCAATTATGTTTTGCCTATATATATTTCTCACCAAAGTCCATCAAAGTCCTGTTGAAGCAGCAGCATGAATTTGCACTACTCAGGTGACCCTGAGGACACCGACTACCTCCAAGTAGCCTCAACAATTCTCTAATGAATGCAAATGACCATCTTTCTGCCTTCCATTCCCCACCATCCAGTCAAAGCTGAAGAAACTTCCCGGATGAGAAGCAAAATGTCTTAAAAGAAAAACAAGGTGCCTCTTGAAAAAGCCCTTTTGGGACAACCACGAGCTGGATGACTGAAAATCTCCATAGATGTTCAACATCGATTAAGTTCAACTACACTGAGTCTCTGATAGGCAACTAGTCCCACTTCACACTTGAGCCTTGAAGGAACATTTTTTAAATAAAGTTTTATTAATTTTCTACTGTTTACATTTTGTTAGTGCTTAATAAACATCATGTTGTCAGAGTTATTTTATTTGCTTAGCAGTACAGATTACATTCTTAATCTCCACCCCTTTTTTTCCAATCACAGGTAGAATAAGTTCCATGTATGATAATATTCTGCATCTTCTCTCTGTTTAATATTCAATGTAAGTCTGTCCATTTCTGAACAATCCAGTATCTTCCCAATTATCTCTTCGTCGTGTGGTATTTCTTCATTTTTCCAAAATTGTGCGAATACAATCCTCGCTACTGTTAATACATGCAATATTAAATATATATTTTGTTTATCAAGTTTTTCTGGTGCTATACCTAATAGAAAAAGTTCAGGTTTAAAATCTACATGTTTTTTATCATCTTTTTAAACCACTTATGTATTTTTGCTCAATTTTTTTTTTTTTGCTTTAACACAGGTCCACCACATATGGTAATATGTGCCATTTTTTTTGTTACATTTCCAACATTTGCTAGACATATTTTTAAAAATTTTAGCTAACCTAGCAGGTGGTAAGTGCCATCTATAAAACATTTTATATAAGTTTACTTTATAAGAAGTTGGCATTGTTAATTTATAGTTTCTTTCCCACAAGTTTTGCCATTTATCTAATTCTATATTTTATCTAAATTGAAGGTACATTTTGATTCAGACTTGAATCAATGTATCTTTTCCAGATTTTACACAGCTTTATTTATGTCTATGTGCATTTGTGCTATGATGGCAGAACAGTGATTCATCACTCATGAAAGGAAACAATTGCATTTCATTGAAAAAAAAGGGATGAAGTGTACATTTTAGATTTTGTGCACATTATAAATACAAGGCCAGCTCTTTAAATTTGGGCTAGTCTTTTAAACATAATTCCTTCCCTCTCTATAGGCCAACTTGCTGTATTCCTTGCAATATGGCTATATATTATAAACCTATATACATAAACGAAACACACAAACTCACCAATAATACTTTCAATGACATGAGTTGTGGCAGGCTTTTTTCCCTCTCCATCTACAAATGGGGCCCCAGGCAAAATACTAGATTACTAATGTTTTATTTTTCTTTATCACTTTCTTTGTGGCTGAATATGGGATATGAGAATCATCTTGTTGTTGCAAGACCTACAACATCACAGGATAGGGGAGTGATTTTTAATCCTAGTTGTCAGCATTTAGGTCAGCAGAAGTGAAGATGATCACATACCTTTAAGCTACTTCTGAACATAAGAAAGTGAAAATAATGGTGTGGAAATGTCCACTCTATTAGTATAGTGCTTGTTCCATTGCTGTTGCTAATATTCTTAGAGTCTGCCTTCCCTTTACTTTCTCTTCCCCCTTCTTCCTCTCTCTCCCTACTTCCTGCTGTGTATGGGTGTATGTTTGTGTGTGTGTGTATGTCAGAGGTGATATTCAGCAGGTTCTGAC
>AZIM01000790.1:68643-78854 GCA_000516915.1 Ophiophagus hannah
ACTGAAGATGGTGTTTGATTTCATTGTACGAGGTGCAGTGACAATGAAGTAATAAAGTAAAGTAAAGTCTGAGCTAACAGAATAATCGGTAGTACAAAAGATTTACGCTAATATGTTAAAAAAAATAAATGATATGCTTGCATTAATGAAGCATTCCTTTGAAATACAGGGATGCTCATAGATTTTATTCTCCTAGCTCTAGACTTCAATAAAATTATTTTATGACACATTTTCTTTCTGTGCAACGAGTTCTTCCCAGCATGCCTTTTGTGTGATATCCACCAATCATGTTTAAATAAAAAGCAGTGTGCCTCATTTATGTCATTCTTTTTGCCACTGGCTGTCACAAACCTCAAAAGTTCTTCCCATTTTTGTTGTTGCTTTTGAGTCAAATAAATGACTTAATAAATGACACATGACTGAAAAATAGTATTAAATTTGGTGACTGCCATTTTTATTTTTGTTAGGATGACACTGATTCTGGCTGTGTGTTATTTTTTTATCCTTATTTTTTACTATGCTTAACATTTATAAATTTTAGATTATCTGTTTATGTATATATCTGATATACATAGTTGATGTATACTGTATTTTTGGCTGTAAAGTTGTAATAAAGATTAAAATTAGTCAGGGAGAAAGTAAACAAGACGTCATACCCAGAAATAATTAACATACTGAAAGCTCATGTAGAAAGTACCTCCTATATAAATATATCATAATTTTATATGACTCAATCTACTCTTTTATTCTGAAATTATTATTCCTGAACACCAAGATAATTGTACATTAATATAGGCTTGTGTCATTTCCTTCTTTTCAGCATCTGTTGAAATGTAATCTTTTATCATCCAAAGAAGACTGGGAATATTTTCCCAGGCTTTATTCACATTAGAATATTATTTTTTCTATTTTCTATTATACACATTTAACTCTGTTTAGTGCTCAATATAAAAACTAAATTAGGAAACAAAATAATCCACAATGGAATGAAACTGACCAGCTGAAAAATCTGTTTGGGGAGGCATAGATAATATTCCCTAGGCTTATATTGTATTCCTTCAGGTGATTTTACATCCCATTTCTGATTCTAGTCAGAAAACTACAGGCATTATTGGGTTTAAACCCCATGGCAGTAGTGCAGTACACATTCACAGCCATGCCCATAAGTACACTCACCTCTAAAGCTTTAGTGCTTAGCCATTTCAACTGCTTACCTGGATATCCATTCAATATCACCATATAGGGATTCTTTTACCAAATAACGTTGGTTTCTTTCGGTGCATCAGCAAAAAAAAATTGAGCTGAACTGTGAATTCCTTTTCAACTAAACAAGAAAGACTTTCAATTATTTACCTTTGGAAAAGAGGGGCTCTTTCCTAAGTATTTAGGTATTGTTCATATATACTGTAGAGGTCTCACAGTATGCCTCCTACTTTTTTATTTAATAGCTCATTTTGGATGGCTAGTCATGATGAAAATCAAGCACATAATGGAATGGATAGATATGGAGCACCTCAAAAAGGTTATAAATAATAGATGTGCCAATTTACAGCATCTAGGTTGGATATTAGTTATGCATATTATATAACCTTCATTTCAAAACCCCAGAGGAAAGCAACTTTAGTACTTTACAGACTATTTACTATACTTAACCTGTCAGATAACTGTGAAAAAAGCTGAGAGATAACTAGTTCTCCTCACCTTTATTTAACCATAAGAAAGAAAATAATTTATCTCTAGACTTATCATGGATGATGTCAAACAAATAAAAAAAATCACTACAAAAACTGGCAATTATCCAGAGGACAAAAAAGAGATTATAAAATAAATACATTATCAAAATCTCTCCAAAGGATTAAATAACCCAGAGATCTATATACAAATGACTTGCTATTATTTTTAAAAAGGATCATAAGAATATGGTACTATCTGGATTTTTGTGAAATTTAGAGATTGTAGTCCAATAATCAAACCAATGTTTCACCAGTAAGGAAATCCCTCTAATTCCCTGATGGTAATTTACTCCAAACTGCCTATGCATTTTATTGAATGTTCTCTTCTTCACTCAGACCAGTGGTGCACTACTGTACATGGAATACTATTTAAAGCCATTCATTACTGAATTACCAACAATTTGACTAGAAAATTCTTAGGTGTTTTTTCTTACATTTTGCTTTTAGAGAAAATTGAGATAGACGCTTATGCGTATGTTTTAAGACAGCCATAGAAAATAGCCTTGTTTTTGTATATTGGATGTTTTTACAAGGATTACCTATCCAACTGACTTTAAAAGTATCTAGGTACCAAGGTAACTGCTACCAGGTATGAAGAGGACAAGCACACATCACAGTGCAAACTCCATTTTTTTGTACTTGTGCCCAAAGTTGGATGTATATAAGGTTTGAATTTTGCATCATATGTATGTTGTCACCTGCCCTACATCCCTGCAGATGCATATGTACAGATACTTTCAACTATTGATCCAAAGGTAATAAGATCAAGTATACAAACAAAGAACAACATGTCACTAAAGAATCATTTGCGGTTGTAAAAGTTTAGAATGACTGTCATGGTTTTGGCATCAAAGCCTTTTTTTCCATGGTTCAGCTATGCATTTCTGGTGAACAAAACAGCTACAACAGGCTTTGTTCTTCAATCACACAGAAGTCTCCATATATATGCATAGCAAACTGAGTATTAGACAAAGATCTCACTCTTGAAACACTTCCTGTATGCTGCCTGCTGGCTGCATAACTATGGATATTTTATTTCATTCAACCCCTGTGGCCAGCCATGGGAATTTAGAAAGCCAGGGAAAGCAAAAATAAATGAGGGCTCTGAGCATAAATAATTCCTTGCCATGGGCATCTATAGAGTTTCTATAAATTATGGACATGGGTATTTTCAGATAGCTTTAGGTATTGCTATAATGCACCCCTTTCTTATTGCACTGATGCTGCCTCTTTTAATAGACCTGTTAGCCCCTGTATTTTAAAATGGAGGTAGCAGCTAAGGGACCAAAAATCTCTTCTGAAAAGAGAGTCTTATGTGTTGAAAAGATAAACAGGTGATGTGGAGCTAAGGTGAATCAGACTTGTTTGGGTATTCTGAAGCTTAGCATGTGGTCTTTGAGACCTATCTTCAGAAATGTAGGCCATCACATTCCAGTTAAGCAGCCATCAGAATTCCAAGAAGGGTTGTAGTCTGCCATAGACAGGTGTGCAACCTCAAACTTAAGCATAAAAATGATTAAAGCATAATGTATATATAAGAATGGAAGTATGACCATTTTACCTTTAGCTACATTATAGCAATCAAATAAATAAATATAACAAACTTTAAAATCCTAAAGCTTCTAGAAGGATCCTGTTGTATGTATCATAGGATTGCAGACTCCTAAGTTTCAACTCAGTACCTTTTCAACTTGCTGGAACACAGGGATTTAATGAAACAATTCAGCCTTCCCCATCTGGTAACTTCCAGATGTATTAGAATTGCAATTTTGAAAGCTGCATTGGGAGGACAATTAGTTGGAAAGCTAATAAAAATTTTGATCGGCATTTATGTGAATTAACTGAAATGGGCGAACATTCCCCAATGACAATTAAATCATTAAAAATGCTTTAATTTTGATCCTACTCTAGAGATACATTTGTCTTAATAGTCTTGAGCATAGACTCAATAAAATTATGGACATGATAAGTTGTGAGTTTATGATTCCAGAAACAAGGAGGAAAAAAATTGGTTGCATTCCCAAACATGTTTTATCAGGAGTTCCTAAAAGTATAGCTGCTATTTTTTAAAAAAAATTAATAAGCAACTATTGTTTTGATTGATTAGGATTGGGATCCTTGTAATTTTACTGTATAATAAAAAGTTAGTTCTTGAAATGTCCTCTAATGCATTTTAGTACTGTCAAAGCATTTGACAACAAAGGAAATGAATGGAAGCTGAACATTTGTTTAGCATGTGAAGTGAACATTTTAAAAATAAGAATTCTTTTTAACCTAATAGATTTTATAAGCCATTAGAACAAATACAGTAGTATGGCAGACTTACCACCAGCAGGATGTGAAGATGTGTTACTCTAGCAAGTAATTTATAGTGAAAGTTGGATTATTTCAACCAGAGAACTTAATAAAGTGAGGACATTTTTCTTTGGGCATGTCCCCCTATTTGACTGCCTCTGCATCTTTACAAGGCTAATTGACTGAGATGCCTCATGAAGAACAGTTATAATTTATATCTGGTTATTAATTAGTTGAGTGATGTGGTGGCCTAGTGGTGAAGATGCTCACCTCTCACTTGGAAGGTTGAGAGTTCATTTCTAGGTAGTGACAGATATTTCTCTCCTAGAGCAAAGAAAAATATATTCTGAGAACTCTGTGTGATGTCAAGAAAGGCATCCAGTCAGTAAATGCTCCATCCAGTTGCCCCAGTTCTATCCCAAATGAAGGGATTATAGAGTCGCACAAAGAGAGTTAGTATATTGCTTTGGTAATGGTACTTTCCTGGATCCATATCCATCCTTTCGATTCCTGGCTTATCACTATAGTCTTCAAATCCATAGCAAGCATACATACAATCTATTTAGATACAGTAGTAATCACAGATGATTAAGCAAAGAACCAGAAAGCAGGTATGAAAAAGGAAAAGAAAAAATAAAAGCCAAAAGGAGACCTCAAGATAACAATATCATCATATGAATTTTTGAAAAAGGAGGACTATATAATATAAAAAGAGGGTTCCTCACATGAAATTAGAATGCCTAATCCATACCAAAGTCTTTATTCCTTAATAACGAGGAAAGAGAATCCTGTCTATTGTATTGGAGTTAGGCTTCCAGAAACATTTTCTTGTTTAGTTTTCATCCAGTTTAACAGTGAAATACTTTCCTCACCTCCTTTCCCTTGTAAAAGCTGGTGAGTGATGAAAAGGAGGTGGGATGGGAAGTGGGGAATGAAGAGCCTTGGGATAGAAAGCAAACATTTCACATTGCAAATGCTCTTTGTATCAAGCTCCCCAGGAGGCAACATAACAATCAGTTCAAGATGATGAAAGATCTGTTTTGTTTTTGTATTTATTTGGATACTACAAGGTAATAAAGGACAATAATAATAGAAGAGCAGAAGAATCTCCTGCTAATACTGGGAGTTCTTATCAGATTGAAAGCTGACAAGTATATCTTGTCTATGAAGAGCTAGTCTGAGAAACATGAGGTCTTGCTGAATGTACTGTTAATACATTAAATTTGTTGTGCTAAGATGATTGAAGTATGCAATAACCGATGGGGCTCTGTAGAAATCAACTCTGGGCCAGTATTATTCAATAGTTTTATTAATACAATTATTATTATTCTGCTTTCTATCATACATTAAATGTCCTCTTCTGTGTCTAAAATCCTATGGATAAGTTCTAGAGCATAACTGTTGAACAATAAAATGTTCCTTCTGTAATAATTTGGGCATATTTTCTTAAGTTTGGAGAACAGGATCTAGACTATAAAGAATGTGATTTGGTCAATTGTTAAGAGGAGAGTAAGCCTTTCCTTTATTTCCTCCTTACATTAAGAATGTATGGTCCAAGTTATACATATTATAAAGCAAGTGATTTTGTCCCTGCTTCCTCCCATCACACTTCATTGTTAAGATATTCAGACTTTGCAAAGATTTGTTCAATCAGTTGTAGACTCAAGGGAATGGGAAAAAAATCCTTCAGCCAAGCCCTTAATTTAAGGCACAGGGACTTTACAGCCTAATGTGAGATTACAAAAGGGTCAAAGATCAGTTACTATAACTGAGTTCAGCTCTATGATCACTGTACTGAGTTTATGGTTGTAATGGATGTGTGATTGCCCAGCTGCAAGTATAATTCAGAATTTGATATATCTTCTTTTTGAAACCACAAAAGAAAGCTCTTTAGTTAACTCCATGTTTTATTTTCTATATAACTACACAAGCAAGAGCGATAAATTAAATTAACTGTTCATTTTGAAGCAATACAGGAGTTTATGAGATGGAGAATAAATAATTGATATGTCCAGATATTGTAAGTCATCATTACCATGAGTTTCACATTTCTCTGGATGCCAGGCATTTCACCTTTCTTAGCTGTGGCCATATATCTCAGCAGATGAAGAGAGAAAGCCAACTGAAATGTAACAGAAATCATGTTTTCTTGAAATGTGAATGAGTCTACTGACATTCAGATTTATGTTCTCTAGAGAAGGAATTTGGAAGCTTTTTTTTTTTTCTTCTAGCACTTTCCTGCAAATGCAGGGTCTGCTTTTTTCAGATCAACTCAGTGTTGATCAATTCATTACAACAGGAATTGACTGACCAGCTTGACTGACCAGCTGGGCCTGACATTGTGGGCTAACAAAAAAGTGACTGACTCAAAGTTACCTACCCAGCTTTCAAGTTTAAGGGGGGAACTACAACTCACAGTTGGTACCATAACCACCAGGCCAAAAACTGCTCCCCAAATCCCTGAATTTGAAGAACTGTGATTTAGTTAAATATGGTTACCTCAAAATTAACAGAATGAAATTGTAATCCTGGGTTGTTCAATAAAGCCACAATTTTTTGTTAAATGTGTGTGCATTATTTTTAAAAGCAGAAGTAGCTATCAAATCATAGGGTTGGAAGAGACAAATTAGGCCATAGAACTCAATCCCCAGGTCAATGTAGGATTCCAAGAACGTGTGCCAGATGTGTGTCCAGCCTCTGCTAGTACATAGTGAAGGTAACCCATCAACGCTGTAGGAAAATGGTTTTCCTATTAAACTTTTTTTTACTGTTAAGAATGTTTTGTGAACATTCAACAGGAATCTGATTTCCTGTAACTTAATCTAATGTCCTCTACTGTTTTATTAGTTTGTTTACATGGCTTATATGGCTGTCTAACTCAAATACTATGAAGCTGAGCAGTTACAAAAAAGCCAAAAATAAACAAAAATGGGCAAACAGTTCCAATAAAATAGAAACAAATCTCCAAAAGGCATCAGGAACCCACAGTTATTACCACCCATCTTTAAATGGAGATTTCTATTATTCCCAGGCCAGATAAAAGCCAGTGTTTTAAAGCCTTTCTATAGGCCATCAAAGTCAGAGATCAAATAAATGTCAGGGGGAGATTGTTCTAATAAGCAGGCAACAGAAAAGAGACATCTCCTTGGTCCTTTGAGAGGGCACTGTTCAGGACAGGTCCTGAAGTATCCTACTCTGTTTGAATTTGTGAAACAAGCAGATTTCAGTTTGAGGGTGCTAAAAGTATTGTTTCATGATGTAGCCTTATGATGGCTCATAAAATCAATAAAAATAAAATACAATGCAACAACACAGACAGCTCAGACTAAAACAACCATCACAACAGGGGCTCCACAACTTATTAACCCTATACCTAAGAGCAAAGAACCAAAGCTAGGTTCTCATGGCTTCTCAAGCATGAGAATGGGTGTTTTCCTATCTTTGGGGGAATACTGTTCCAGAAAGCATGGGTGTGACAGAGGACGTGCAATTCCTTAGTCCTGTAACTTTCAGTTATGCAGAAATATGGATCACTGCGAATCATTCTTAGCAATTTATGTTCATTCTGTTAGGGAACCAGGATTAGAGAACCAATATTTTCTGCATCTATTATAAATATAGCAAACAACTTTGATTTAAGTTATGCAACTTAAAATGGATGGTCTACACAGTGAACAATTTTGAGCCAATTTAAATTTTCTCCAGCATAGAGGGTGCAAATCTTCATCTATTAAAGAAAACAGATTATAAAAGGATGAATGCTAATTAATCCATTGCTTTTTCATTAGCTTCTCCTGGGTCGGTAGCTTACTGTACCAAAATTTGAGGGGGTTGATGAAATAAAAATTGAGGGACCCAGTGACAAACCAACAAACAGATACAAGAAAGGCAAAAGGCTGCATTTGACCTGCAATATACAATATCTCAGAAAAAATCAAACATTCTCACAATCTCCACCTACTGTCTGTCTCCATACCATGCTAGCCTGCTAGTGCCTTCACTCTTTTTCTGCTTATTTGTTTTTTTCCTTCATTTGGAGTTTGTTTGACTTTATCTCTCCCTCCAACCCTTTAGAGTATCTTTCTTTCCATCTTCCAATAGTTGCCCCTCTTCCTTCCATTGTCCTTTAGTATTGATCTGTTTTTTTATTTCTTGCAGTGACCAATCCCTCATTTTTCTATTGTAATAACTAACTATTCATTTTTTCTTGAATACTGAATTCACATGCCCATCTATGCCATCTGCCGATCCAATCCTGTCCACCCCAGTATTGCAACAATGAGCCAGCTGAGCACTTTGGAAATTTGTGAATAGGTGAGCTGCTTCGCACCTTCCTGGCCTGCTCTCTCACTGGCTTCCTATCAATAGAAGTGGTGCCTTTAGACTATTACATTAACACAACTAAGAAACCAATAATCCCTCAAAAGGCAAGGTGGAAAAAAACATTAGGAACATAAGAACTCTGCACTAATGATTACCGGAAACTTATTCATAGCTGGCAGCAAAGAAACAGATTTATCATTAGCTCCCAGGAGCTTCAATGTTTTACATGAAGATTTTTCCAATGTTCCTTGTTCTTGGACTTAACAGGAACATAAAAATCAAGCCAATATCTTACTGAAGATGTTTGGAGCAATTATATTCAGCACCTATGTGAAATTGAAATTCTTCAGCACTCATTATAAGCTCTCATCACTCCCCACGGCTGCACCTCTCTAACTTAAATAGCTTTCTTGTTTTGCTAAACAAGCCTGCTCTGAAAAAGACATGGAAACCAGGAATTCTACGGAGAAACTATGCTGGATAAGGTTGATGGTGATATGCATTTGATCTTTAATTTGTCATATTCTGCCTTAGCCCTATGCCTGTTGATGCTGGAAATGAAGGCAATACATAGATTCCTTGTTGCTGTTTGCTGCAGCAGCCAACTAAGCTCAATATATCTGGTAATAATAGGCCAAGAAATGTATGTTTAAGCATTTTGTATGGAAATTATTTATTCTCTTTTATAGATTAAATCTTGCAATCTAATAAGGAAGAAAATGAAATCATTCCCGATTGCAACATTTAGGGTTTCTTCTTTGGCAGAACATATTGAACACTTTAGCTAACTGACTAAGCTGAATTTATGCTCAATTTTTATTCACGCACATTTCCCCATAGGTGTGAATAAAGGTTGAAAATAAATTCAAATCAATTATCCCTCCTTAGTGTGTCTGTGCACGTATGAAAGAGGCCTCTGTTTCGTTCTTCCAAGTTGCAGAGAGACCTTTATTTCACATCTAGGATACACATATTACAAAATTCTTGTGTCAATTTAGGTAATGTTTCTTTCAAAGGTAGATTTTTTTTTATCACCAGGCATTATTCAATATTATCAACCATACTTGCTTTTTTTTTTTCCAAATTCCAGTAGGAGATTATTTGATCTTCATCTTCTGTGAGAATGCATAAAACGGAAATTAACTACAACAAGGTTTTTCAACCTTGGCAACTTTAAGATCGGTGGACTTCAACTCCCCAAATTCCCAAGCCAGCATGGGAAGTAAACCCATCTCA
This sequence comes from Ophiophagus hannah, assembly GCA_000516915.1. NCBI lineage: Eukaryota > Metazoa > Chordata > Lepidosauria > Squamata > Elapidae > Ophiophagus > Ophiophagus hannah. Next base: position 78,231 of record AZIM01000790.1, read on the forward strand.
AAGTTACCTAGGTTGAGAAACACTACTCTAGTGTATCCACATTAGAAAAGGATTTCTGACAGTTTCCAGATTTTAAAAAAATGGCATTTGAATATATTTCAATATATATATATATTGAGAAAAAAGTACTGTTCTTTCCACTTCAGTTCATTTCACAAGTTTCCATTTATCTACTTTATTCTAGATAAATGAAATCACCTCTCTTCAAAACACATTTGATTTCTGTTTTGCAGTTCCTTTTATTCATTTTCATTTTCCATCCTGATGATGACCTAAATTTCCAATGGTGTTCACGAGTTAATGGTTCAGCATGGCTAGGCAACTTTAAAAAAAGTACCTTTAAAAATGTTCTTGAATTCTCCTGTTAAAATATTTCTGAAATATCATGACAACCTTTATTTATCTTATTAAGTACACTACATTAACTTGGTGAATATGCTAATACATAAAAACTGCTTTCTTGACAAATTTTCAGAGTAAGAATTTAACTGCACTCAACCTTTTTTTTTAAAAAATAGAAGTACTCTAGATCTAAAGTAATGAAAATTTGAAATACTGAAAAAGTAAGTATGTTTGTATATGACAGGAAAGATCCTTTGAGGAAGGAAGGAAGGAAGGAAGGAA